>JABUQX010078763.1:5000-25000 GCA_015478945.1 Trachelipus rathkii
TACAGAATAAAATCAATAACTCTAAACAAATTCCATAACTCTCGAAACTTTTACAATATATATATATATATATATATATATGTTTTGTAATACATTACTATATTTTATATAAAATATTATATTATATTTATATAGTATATATATTTATTATATTATAGTATGTTATTAGGATATATAGTATTATATATATAATATTACTATAAATTTTAGTTATATATATATATTAATCTGTGATAAAAAAATATTATAACATTTTTTGGAATTATCTTCCCATATTAATATATATATATAGAATACATGTTTGAATAACATAGAATATACATATTTTATAGTATATATTATATATATGTATATTGGGTATATATTATATATTATATATAACGGTATTATATATTTATACGTAGTATACAGTGAGATATTATGAGTTGTATGTATGGATTATATATATATTCTATATATCTAATACTTAATTATATATATATATTACTAATACCATATATATACTATATATATATATATAATGATGTACTAATTATATTAATATTATTATAATTATTATATTAAGATATCAACTGCAGATGAAATATTGGGTGTTTTAAATAGCCGTATATTAATAAGTTACCTAATGTAATGTAGTGGTGTGTGTGTGTGTGTGTGTGTATTGAATTAACTCTAGCGAAATTATTACATTTATCTCTAGAATATTATATAGTTCAATAACTCTGATATATTCGTGGTTATTATAGTTTGAAACTTTACTACAGAATATTGCTCAAAGATAATTCAAGCTTTGGCTCTAGAGAAATATCTCAAGCTTAAATGTTTACTATGAAGCTCTTCAAGTTCTGCGTATTTTTAGAATCCTCTTTGCTTTAATGGAAAAGCCTCAGGGAGTAAACATAATAATAATTAAAGGAAGAATATAGCTTTATTATTTCTTGGAAACGTTTTAGATATATCATTTTTATCTTTGCACGTACTTAATCACACACTCTCATATTTTGGAGTATTTCTCTCTCTTCTACTTCTCTCTCTCTCTCTCTCTCCCTAGGTTCTTCTTTTCAGTCTCTCTCATCTCTCGGTCATGATAATGATTAGTATTAGAAGTAAGGTATATTATATATATATATATATATAAATATATATATATATCCTTTCGCCTATATCACACTATCAGTATTATTATATAATATATTTTTTTGATAGTGTTTATATATATATGATTTATATATGTATGAGAGATATATATATACTTTTCATTTATTATTAATTTATTATATATAATTATAATTATATTATATATTATATATATTATAGATTGAGATATATATTTATTATATATAGCGTTTATACATAATTTTAGTTTATATATAATTATATTATACTTATTTATGTATTATATTTATATATAATATTGATTGATATATTTAATAATTATATATAATATATATATATATATATATTATATGAGTTTTCTAGAGAGGTGTAGCGAATATCCCTTATTCACGCATCATTTTTTCTTCTAATTCGGCCGCGATCCTCCGACATGTATTTTTTGCGAGAGTAGCGGATAGTATTCATTTAAAAATTATGAGACTTAGAAATGTTCCTCATTACTGCATACGGAGATGGTCTCAAGATTCTTTGTAGAGTGTGTTAATAGTGTAACGCATATAGAACATAGATACCATAAAAAAGATCAGTAATGAAGTTGATAAGGTGAATGTACATCAAGACTGTCCCAGTCACAGGCATCAACAAGCTAATACATTGTCTGGGTCAATTCGCCTGAGAGGATTGGGTATATTAGAAATTAGTACTGGAAGCTTGTCTGATTCCACTTACGCATTCAGAACAAACACAAGACCGGTGAATAGCCTGACTTGGTGATTGGCATTAATGGCGCTTTTAGGTAATGTATATTTTTACACTCTTTTTAACTCCGATTTGAAGTAGGTCATTACTTAAGACTATTGTGTTGCAGTCTATTAGCTTTCTAAAAAATTATAATTAGTATTAACTGTTAGATCGGTTTCATAGTCTTTGTCATTGTCAGTACGGGGAGTACCCTCGAGTGCTACGATGAAGGAGTTGTGCTAAATACTGCTAGTAAAGTAAGAACCTTATTCAAAGATGATAGAAACACTTATGGTGGAGATAGATAATATATTTCAAATTCTGCAAAATAATTAACACATGTGCCATAGAACCCTTAATTCTGGATCCAAGGAGAGACATAAAGTCAAATTTTCTTAACGAGAGCGTTTCGATCTCCAGAGGGTTAAAATTTATTTAGTAATGCCTTTGTGATGAAATGCTACTAAAGGAAGAAATTTCACCAGCCCTATATTAAAATGGAAGATAGTAGAAACAAACTCGCTCGTTTACCATCTGTTACCACTAAAACCATTGCGGAATCCATGAACGTTCTAGAAGCGATGAGACGTCTTGTTTCAGAGGTGTCCAAAAGAAAGTTTAGCTATAGTTTTAATACTGCAAATCAAAAGTCAAAAAGCTACTAAAATGATATAAAACTCCATTTGTTTGATTGCGTGATAATTGTAGTAAAAGTTTTCCAGATCTTGCAGAACTCGCCATGGAATTCTTATCATGCCCTTCAACAAGTGTAGCTAGTGAGCGTCTTTTCAGCAGTGTAGATCTCATTTACAGGGCTAGATCCAATATTTGGGAATTTTGGGACCTCTCATGATTTTAGTGCACTATCATAACCTAAAAAACTGGACATAAAATTCTTAATTTCCAGCCCAAATTTGATGGGAGAAAAGCAAACCGCAGTTTTGTTTTTTATTACCTCTGAAACGTCATTTACTTCTAGTGTTTTTGTGTGTCTGTAGTCATTGTGTCGGCGTTTTCATTTTTTCAAGAACCTAATTTAATTTCATTTTTTCGTTTCAACTTCAACAATTTTTTTCGAAATGACTTCAAATTTGGAATATACATAGATGGGTGTTTTACACACAAAATTGTAGAAGTAGAATTTCAAAATCCACTTTTTTTTTCTTTTTCAATTGCTGAGCACAATTTTCCAAAAGTCAAAAAACTTCTATGTGCATTTTGTGCGTATTAAACCCATTTATGTATATAGTTCATGTTTGAAGTCATTTCGAAAAAAAATGTAGAAGTTGATACGAAAAAAATCTCAAAAAATTAGGTTCTGAATAAATGAAACGCCGAAACAATGATCTACAACACAGAACACCCGAAATAGACGTTTTAGAGGTCAAGAAAAGCTGCGGTTTTTCTTTTTTCCCCATCAACATTGTCTAACAATTAAGGGGGCTAAAATGGGGTCCCAAAATCCCAAATATTGGATCTAGCACTTACAAAGATAAGAGAAGAAACTTGAAAGAGCTCAGAAGCTTTAAATTTTGAAGCATAATTTGAGAATTACTAATTTCAAATATTATTGTTATCATATATAACCCTTTTGCAAGTGGGTGAAGGCTGTGGAAAAGAGATTGGTGGGGTTCAAAAGAGTTGGGTCGATGAAGAGTCTGTCAATCTAGTAAATAATGTGAATATAATTTGGTTATATATATATGTATTAGTATTATATATAACGTATATATACATATATTATATATATATATATATATATATATATATATATATAGTACTTATTATATTTAATATATATATTAATTGTTTATTAAATATATATATATCTTGGAAAGCATGAATATCATTATTATGATATTTGTTTATTTTTTTTATCTCATGATAGGATATATATATTATATATTATATATATATATATATATATATTATATATATAATCGGTATGAGCATATACTATTTTTGTAAAGACAAAAAAATTAACTATGTAGTAATAGATACTTTAATAATAATATTATGTATGATATTATTATTTAATATATAGGTTACCATTTACCACTGTAGTGTTATTATTAGGGAATTTATCTTATATATAATACAATATATTATATTAATTATATTATTAGTATAATAAATATATATATATTATATACGTATATAATAAATTAATTATTATATATATAATTAAAGTAATCTCGTGGCTAAAACATCTAAAAACTGTACATGCGCAAACTCCGCAGGAGGTGATTTTGTTTAAACTATCGTCGGACATTCACGCATCCCCCGGATAGTGAAAAATCACATCCGCTCAACTCTAATATATTTATATATATAGCCGTGTTATAATATATATAGTATATATATATATTATAGTTTTATATGTTATATTGTTATTTGTGGGTGTTATGTGTCATCGTACTTGCAATAGGTGACATTTTGTTTAGTATATATATATGATATAAGCATCAATTATGTATTTTTATGTTACATTTATTTATATATATTATATTATAGGTTATTCAGATATAATTTGGTAGTTTCGTATATTATATACCTACACTATATATATATTAATTATATTGTTACTTAAGTGATATATATATTATCACATTCTAAGTATAGCTAATATAGTGAGTGTTATAGAGTACGTATTAAATTATTATGTATAGTATCTTTGCAGCTATATTATATATTATGTATATATATAAATACGTATTATATATAACGCTTACTACTATATATTTTTACTAATACTTGTAGATTATTGGAGGTGACAGGCTAGTCTATATCCTGCCCGGACAGTTTGTTTTATTTGTTCTATAATATATATAGTGTGTAGATATTTATTAGTATTATATTATTATTTTTCTGTATATATTTAATTTATATTATATTATAATCTATTTTATGTTATAATAGATTATGTCGTGTGTTTCCACGCATATTCTTGTATATTTGGTTAGTAGCTACTATATTATATATATACTTAGTTACGTGATAATATGTAATAATTATAATATATTGATATTATTATATAATATATAGTATATCATAGTATAAGTATAAATATAAGTATTATATAATTTCATTATAATACTAATCTCATTATATTTAGTATTATTTATATATATACTCGTATATGTATATATTTATATATATTATAATATATATATATATATATATGATATATAGTAAGTACTGATATATACTGGTAATTAGTGGTATCTACTGATAAACACTAGTAATAGTTGTATCTGGTAGATGTATGTTCATTTTCCTATTTTGTATATATATAGCCGTATATTACTGTTTATCACTATATTACTCATATATAGAGTATATTAGCTATTATCTATATTATGTATATTGATACTATAATATATATATGTATATGTATATATATCCTATAATATATATTAATATATAATAAGACTATTTTAATTACTTTTTATTATATTATTTTGATATATATTTATATGTTGATATATAAATATAATATATTAACTATATATATATATATATTATATATATATGTATATAATATATATATATATATAGAGCGTTTCTATAGATTATATAATATTATAATTATGGTGAAAAATATATATAAATTACCTATTATATTAACTCTATATATTTACTATGTAGTTTACTGGCAATATTTATATTCCTTATAATATATATAGATATATATATGAGGTCACCCACCGTACTTTATCATAATTGTGATTGTGTAGTCACGTTTATTTGTTTATATATATATATTATATATATATATATATTTAATATATATATATTTATATATTATTTAGTATTTAATTAGTATTTAATTATATAATTTAGATATGATATATATATTTAATATATGATTATAAGTTATTTAATATTATATATTATAAAAAGATATTTTTTATATATATATAATTATCATTATATAATAAATATATATTATATAGTTTAATAGTATATATAGTATATATATAGTAATAATATATAATAGTAGATATCACTTATAATATAGTAAGATCTTTATTCTCTCTCTCTCTCTCTTCTCTCTCTCATATCTTGTATTATATATATTATGATAATATATATATATATATCTATAGTATTTCTATAAGATAATTATACTAATTATTGTAGGTGATATACTTCATAATAGAGTATATACTATTATATTATAATATATTAAATATTAGTCATAGTTAGATGCAGTTAAAACTCGAAAACTTCGCTGCTAACTTTCAGAAGTTGGAAAAATTATTAAATTATTACATATATATATAGATTTAGTATATATTATTACTATATATATATAGTTAATTATTATTAATCTTTTAGTATATAACATTTTTTATATGATATTAGGTCGTCTTCATTGTATATTATATTTTTATAGTATTTATTTTTTATATTGTTTTTATATTATATTATATAAAGATAATATATCATATATGTATAAATATTTATTATCCTTTGTTTAATATTAATAGGATATATAATATATTATTAGTTATATTTTTTCATTATTTAATCGTATATATATATGATTATATTTAATATGAATATTAAGTATAAATATTAATATATATATCAGATTATTATTACGATTATTATAATATTATTTTATGTATGTTTATATATATACCCTATTATATATATATGTAATATATTAATATTAATATATTACATTATAAGATATATAATATATAATTATATATAGTAATATATTCACGCATATATTATATATAATGACAGAAACGTTGATGAGGTTCTATATATATATAAATATATATATAATATCTATTATATATATATAGTATATGCACTATCGTTACCATGTTGCTGACAATATACTTACTATTTCATATATGTTTTGAATATAGTATATGAATTAGTTTCTTGAAAATTCATTATATAGTTACTACGTACTTTATTTTACATTATAATATATTATAGTTATATTATATATATTTAAATATATTAGTTAGTATTAATTATATAGTATACTTCTATACACTTATTATTAGTTGTATATTATAATGATTAATTAATATTATATATATATATATATATATATATTACATTATAAGTATACTATTTATAGTATAAATTACATATATAATAATATATATAACTATATATATATAATATATAATAGAGGTATTATTATACCAGCATTATACTACTAATTATTATTATTGTATTTTAATAATTATATAGTAGTTAATAATTATATATAAAATTAGTATTTAGTATATTAGTATATGTTATTAGTATAGTAATGTACCCCAGCAGAAGTTATATATCTATACTTTATATATTATCATAATATACTCATAGAGTATACATTTATATCATAATATAATTAATATTATATAATATAGTGTTATATATATAGTATAGTAATATTATACTATATAGTCACTATTTATTATTATTTTATTATATATATATTATATATATTATATAATATGTGTATATATATATATATTATATATATAATATATATAGTACTATAACGCATTACTATAATATAGCAATTTGTAAGTTGAGGTATTTAGTAATCTAAAAGCGAAATTAAGTATCTTAACACTAATTTAATAACTTAATTATATTATAAATAAGTTATATATATACAATTATACCTGACTGATAATAAATCTAATATCTACATAGTTGGCTATATTATATAATATAGATATATATATATATATATATATATATATATAATATAAATATATATAATTATATAATATATAATATATATCTGAAAGGTATATTTTCGATTACTGAATACATTATAATATATATTATACATACAGTATATAATATTAATTATGATATATAATAATATATATATATATATATATATATACTATTAGTATATGACATGTTAGTATACTATATATATATAGTATGATACTAAGGTTATATTATTTATTTAGTAATGAGATGAATCAATCTTATTATATTAACTATATATGTATATATATATACTTGAGTATTAATACTATATACATATATATTATTACTATATATCATTAATATATATACTATATTATATTATATATTATTATTTATGTATTGAATTATATGCTAGCAACATAGTATGTTTTATTGTATATCATTATACCAACGTCTTATTTAATTTTAATATTATATTGAGTTTTATAATATATATATATATATAATATATATATATATATATATATATATCTATATATAATATATATATATGATATACTATATATATAATATATATATATATATTTATATATATATATATAATATATGATATATAATAATATATATATATATATATATATTAATATATATATAATACTAATAATATATATATATATATATATATATATATATATATACATATATATGGTAAAACAGAGAAAAGGTTGACTTTAGATTACTTTGTTATAACAATTAAGTTTATTACCATGTGACCGACTACAGCTATACAAACATCGGTTTAGCATATATTTGGGCTATCGTTTAAAGCGCATCTAAGATGATTGATGAGTATCCAATCCTTTGCACCAACGTATTATTTCATTTGTGTAGTTGATACAGCGTAGTAAACGCCTATTTATATTGTTTTAATATTTGTAACGCAACAGTTGAATTGGTTTTAATATGTATGTATTTTAAAACACTTTAAGATATATTTAGGGTTTTTCCAATAGGTAATTTAGGCCAGGTGTTTGAGGTATACCATGATCTTTGCACATAAAACTGTAAATATTATAAAATTTGATGTGTGATAGGTTGTCAAGGCTTATTTTTTTGTTTTTAATTTTGCATTTTTAAAATTATAAAACAATTGCTAGTATATATACAATATTTATATATCTTATATATAATATATATATATATATATATAATATATATGTAATATATTAATACATTATATATATAGTATTTTAGTAATAATATAAAAAAATTAATGTAACAGATTCATCTATAATAGCCAAATAATTACTATATAGGATAAATTATTATAAGTATTAGTTACCATACAATATCAAAATGGAGACATTAATAAATATTAATAGTTATATACTATATATAGTATTATATAATAGTATTTTATATATGATATAACTATGATATATGATATGATGTTATGTGCCAACATATCTGCTTTATTATATAATACTAGTTCACTAATTCTTGCTTTTTAATAGGGTAAAATTATATCACTAATCTGATAATATAACTTATAAGTTTTATTAGTTAGCGCTAAAGTTAATATACATATAATATATATATCACTATATTATATTAATATTTTAATTAAATATATATGATATATATAATATTTATATATATTCTTTTAATTTTGAGACAAATTGAAAAACATTTGAAATAAAAAAAAAAATTTAATTAAAAGTAATTACGATAAAAAAATAAACATGTTTGTTTAATATTTTTATCAATCTAAATTAAAGTTTTATTCAAATATCAAAACTTGAAATTCTATAAATATAATTGAAATTATATAATTAAATATAATTATTAGTAATATTAATTAAATATCTCAGAGCTTTAAATTTATAATTATAACCATTATAAAAGTAAAACTATTTAATTAAGTAATTTTAAATGTTAATTAAAATTATAATTAGTAATTATTAATTAAAATTAAGTATAAAAATTGTATTAAATATCTCAAAACTTCGAAATTATAATTAAAATAATAATTATTATTGTAATTAAATTTAAATTATTTAAATATCTCAAAGAATGTAAAGTAAAATTTTAATTAAAGTTTTTATTAACTGATTAAAATCATTAAAATGTGTGAAAGCTTTAACATTATAATTATAATTAATTATAATTAATTATATTTTATAATTAAATATGTAAAAATGATTTGCCTATTTTCAAGAAAACTTCAAATTTATAACTAAAATAATGATAATAATTATAATTGAAATTATAATTGAAATTATAATTGAAATTATACATTTAAATGTATAAAAGTATAACTTCATAATTATAAATTTATACATTCATTAGATATAAAGCCAACACGAATGATAGAGCGATAATAAATTATACAAGTTATAATTATAATTATAAATTATAATTATATTATATATTATTATAATTATAATTACAATTATATATTTATATATTAGAGATTTATATATATATATAGTTACATTATGCTATTATAATTATAATTATATTAGATTGTATCGTGGTATTTAATACTAATTATTACACGCTTATTATTACTTTCTAATTTAATTTTAACTTTAATTTTTATGTTTTAATTTTAAATTTATTCATATTACATAATTATATATTATTTTAATTATATTATAATTATAATTATAATTATATCTAAGTAATAATAATTAAATATCTTTTAAAAATTCCTAATCGAGTTTACTTATTAAAGTTTAGAGGTTAAAAGGTAAAAAAAAGAATGAAAAATAAATTAAATATATTAAAAATAAAGATAAATAAATAAATTATTTGTATAAATAATCAATTAAAAATTATGGAATATTAAAATAAATGAAAAAGAATTTAATAAAATGTTTAAAGTTAAAAAATAATGAAATAAAATATTTTCTTATTATAATTGTGCAATATTATAAATAATTATTCTTTTTTCTTCGGAAGAAGAGAGAGAGAGAAGAGAGAAGAAGAGAGAGGAGAGGAGAGAGAGAAGAGAGAGAGAGTATGGATGAGTAGAGAGAGAGGAGAGAAGAGAGAGAGATGAGAGAGAGAGAGAGAGAAGCAGTTTCATGTAGTCATGGTTTTGTCCTTGAATTTCTCATCTCATTTTTTGTTTGTTTTATATGGTTATTGCTTTAGTTGTTGTGTTGTTGTTGTTTTTGTTGTTGTTGTTGTTGTTGTTGTTGGTTTTGTGTTGTTGTATGTTGTGTATGTTGTTGTATGATGTTGTTGTTGTTGTCCTGTTGTTGATGTGTTGTTGTTTTGTTGTTTGTTCTGTTGCTGTTCTTCTTTGTTGTAGCTGTTATAAATTCTATTTTTAGGAAATATTTAATTATAAAACAAAATGGTTTGTACATTTTTTCACACCTTGACGTTTTTCTTCTAATGATAGAAATCAAATTACGAAGGAAAAGATTTTATTATCAAGTTTATGACTTGCTTTTGCCTCACCGAAACCAAAAGATTTTTCTTACCTGATATGCTTTGAAAAGTGCATAAATATTGGACTTTGGAGGATCTTGGCATTCCTCCGGGCCTTATACCCACCAGTACAGGATATATATATATGATTATGCGTATAGTTATTATGAGTACCTTTAATATTATATATTCTATTATTAATTAAGTATTTGTATTTTGTGTAATATATAAATATATATATTAATATATTATATTATAGATCAATAAATAATATTATATATATTAATATATATATATTATTATTATATATATTATATATATTATAGTGTTGTGTGTTGTGTGGAAGCCGTTAATTAGGCTTTCATGCTTTAGAAATAATTGTTTCGAATGTTTAACATGAATATATTAAAAAATAAAGAGGTATTTTGAAAGCGGAGAGTGAAAAAATGGTCAAAAAGTACAATCAGTTGCAAGTTGTAAGAGAGAGGAGAGAGATGAGAGAGAGAGAGAGAACTGTAATTGTTGAATGCGAGGAGAGAGAGAGAGAGAGAGAGAGACGAGACGAGAATGAGAGAGAGAAGAGAGAAGGAAGCCTATCTCCTCTCCTCTCTCTCTCTCTTCTCTCCTTCTTCGCTCTCTTTCCTGCAGGTGTTTTGATATATCTATCCTGCTCTGTCTTCATAGCGAGTATAAAAGAATTTAGATCATAAGCGTCCTAGCCAATTTGTTTTTGACTGCGATTTAATCAATGCCTGATCTGATGGAAAATATTTGCTACAAAATATTTTAAACAAATATTTGCTTCATTCAATATTTCCTACAAATATAAACTATAATATGCTTGCTACAAAATATTTACGACAAATGCTTGTTGCTACAAATATTTGCTACAAAAAAATTTGTGATTACCAGCATTTGAAACTTGCTACAAAAAAAAAAAAAAAAAAAAAAAAAAAAAAAGTTTCCAACAAATTTTGGCTACAAAATATTTGCGCCAATATTTTACAACTAATCCATTAAATTTTATCACAAGATTTAAAGTTTCATTAAATTAATTACTTCTGGGCAAAATTATGAAAATAAGCGAATAATTGAGAAAAAAATAATAATAATAGTATAAAAAATATAGTTAATAATCATTGCGTGTTTCATTGTCATGCATATAATTAATGACAATGAGAAATATAGTAAAACACGTCATATTAAAAATATTCTATATAAGAATATTGCTTTAATATTACAAAATAAAATGATTAAAATGATTATAAATAAAGTTTATAAAAATGATATATAAAAACCTCACAGAACGCAAGAACTAATAAACATGCAGGGTAATATATATATATGATATATATATATATATATACTAATATATATTAATAATACTATATTTATAGTATATATTATAATTAATTGATATATTCATATTAATTATGTGTAGTAGATACTTATATAACTTAATAGGTAATATTTGTAATATTACGCTTTATTACACCATAAATTGGCCTTTCTGAGTCCCATACTCACATAGTATGATTAAAGAATGACTCTCTATTCGTAGGTCCTATAAAAATTATTATATATTAAATCCTATGTGGAATGACGAAGTATAGCTTACGGCATTAATCACTTGAAGAGATCTGAATCTTATGTATCTATGTTATTTTATTAAAGTAGAATTTAGATCTATATTTATATCTATCTAATGCATATTTAACTGATCATAATCTATTGTTATTTTAAATTCTTTATTTATTTTCTTTTCTTTACTTTTCTTTTATATCTTTCTTTTATATCTTTCCGTTTACCTTTACCTAGTTAATATATTTCTTTTTCCTTTATCATTATAGACTTATTATTATTATGTATGATTATATATATATATATATCATAGATATATATTATATATACATATATAATAGTATATTATTTATATATATTACATATAATATTAGAGTTATTATTTATATATATATATATATAATATATTATTATATATATATATAATAATATATATATATATATATATATATATATAATATATATTATATATATATAGTCTGTATGTATGTATATATATATATTTGTATATAAGCAAGTAGATATATTAATATTTGTTACAAATTCACTATTTTATTGAAATAATATTTCCAGATATTTTCTAACCAAATCAACTTTTTTTTTTATTTTATATTATATATTATAGGTTATTATCATATATAGTATATAATTTATATATTATTTGTAGTGATACTTCATATATACTTATTAGATAGTATATACTATTATATTTAGTATAATATATATATATATAGTACATATATATATATAAGTATAGATTATTTAGATATAATAGGTATAATACTTTTTAATAATATTAAATATTATAATATTGAAACGCTATAATATATATTAATATATATAATATAGTATATATATATTTTATTATATGATAATATTATTATACACACATGTTAGAATAGCAGAGTGAGGAGTGATGTGTTATGTCTCTATTGGTTACTGTGTTATAAATGATGCCAGACATAAGGAAAGATAGAGGCGGGGGGTTGGGTTCATTTGTTACTGTTTGAGGGAGAGGGTGTTAGAATTAATCGAAATGGAAGAGTAAAGAGTGCGTTACCTATTATATGCTCGAATTGAATCGTTTTTGTGTGGCGAAATCTGAAAGAGTAAAGTTTTAAGGGGATTTGGTAGAGAGATAATTGGCATAGTGTTTGTGTATAAAGTGAGGGGTTCTTGAAAAGTAAACGTGATAAGAGTAAAGTAGTAATGGTTGTGAGTGACGACATTCCTCTGTGTGAAGTTTATATTGATTTGAGGATGGTGAGCAACTGGAACAAGTCTCCGAGTTTAAATATTTAGAAGAATATAAGTACTTAGTTGGATGAAAAGGGAACCGATGATGCAGATGTAGTAGGAAAGTTTGTGATGGAAGGAAGGTGGCTGGAGCAATTAAAGTATGGTAGGGGTCTGCATGATTATATGATTAGTCTAAGGGTCTTACACTATATTGAGGGGGTATGTTGTTACCCTCTTTAATATATAGAAGTTGTAAGATGAAAAGTTAAGGTCTGAAAAAGAGGTATATAAGATCTAAAGTGCAATGTGTTTCAGATGAACAATCTAAGGGCCCTGTTAGGTGCGAAAGAATGATAGCAGAGGAAATGGAATCCCATTAAGGGAGCTGCCTGGTTTGAAGAAAGAGGTAGAATGAGTAGAATGAAATGTAAAGTACGTTGGGTATTGAGATGGGTTTGTATGTGGAAAAAGTATTGGATCGATCAGCTCGGTTGGTTCATGTTAGATGTTACTATGCCAGTGGTTGAGTATGGCCTGATTGAAGCAGAGGACCGAGGCTGGTGAGCACCGAGCAAAAGGGTTGTGTCAATAAAGGTAATTGCCTGTTGGAAGAGGAATGTGAGTTTGGCCATAGGCGAGAGAGAAAGGTGCGTATAATAGGAAGGATAATCGGAGAGGGTTGCTTGGTGGTAGAGGGTAAGACTTGTGTTGTGGCCCACCTTGAAGACCTAAACGGATGTGATTCCCTAATCAAATTGTGTGACGAAGATATCCATGGAGGGGTCGTCAGACTGATCAGTCGGAAGCTTCTAGAAAGGATTTTTTCTTGATGCGGATGTGAGTGTATTGATGCTGTAGAGTGCGCAATTTATGGGTGCAAAGACCGGGGCTTTTTCTCTTTCCGTACTTGCGAGTCATATTTCTTATTTACTATACTATTTCTGTTTGTCGCGATTGCATGTGTCCGCATCCATTTCTGAAAGTCTGGGAGAGTAAGGTGGGTTAGATGGATATATATTATTATTTATAGGATAGTAAATATTATACTACGTTTAGTTATTTGATAGGTATTTATAATATCATTTTATAGTATGAGTTTAATATATATATATAAATATATAATATATATATACTATATATAATAGTTATTTATTAATTATTATTTTTTTGGATTATTAGTGTGTTTAACGAGCCGGCACCAGTTTATTCTTGTTTTGCTTCTGACTCGGAGACTCGTGTCTATTGTGGTCTCTCGATATTTTGTGTTGAAGGCTGTTCGTAATGACGTTTGCAGGTAAGTTATGCTTGTGGTTCAGTCTTATAATTGTGGAGCAGGTGCTCTAATGACCGTGTACTGGTGCTACTTCTTTGTCCTGTTCTTGCCTTCTATTGGTTATGTTGCTTTTTAAGGGTCTTTTAGATTCTATTATTATTTATAAGATATTTATAATATTTATATGTCCTGGTCTTTGTTATAAATTTAGTAAAAATAATATATTTTGATTAATTACATCGGTTTCGATAGAAATTATAGAGTGTACTTATGTGTGAAAATATTTGAGAAGAAAGAAAAGTGCGATTTTTGAAGGGTATTCTTTTTAGACAGAGTTATTTATTTATATAAGTTTTACAATCGGTAAAGTGATTTTAACTGATAGTAGATCAAAACAGACCTAATTTTTTGTTTTAGATTAGATAGATAAATAATAAGAATCTCATTAATATTACTTTGTTTAGTGGATTTTTCACTCGCGTGAATTTACTACTGTTGAAAATGCATTTTGCATTCGAGGGTTTTTGAATTATTTTAGTCTTAGGATATATACATTTAACCAGAGTGTTTTTGAATCTCGCATACATCTTACCATATACCTGAGTTAATTATGAATTATTCATTATTTATATAGTAGGTATAGTCTGACTTTAATTATATTATGTTATATTATACTATATATATATGTTAGTAATATTGAAATAGTTATATTTGTTATTAATAATGTATATTACTTTATTATTGTTGATTTCGTAATATTTCGGTTACTTAAGATTATATATAAGTGCAGGTATGTTATTGAGGATATTTCTTAGCCTATACCTAGTTATAAATATATTTACAAATTTGAATGTAGTAGATAATGACGTATGTATTACCCTAAGGCTTACAATTTTACTTAATCATGTTTAATTATGTATAGCATGAGCAAATTTAATTTGTTAAACAATGTATCTAATTGTTGAATCGGTTTCAGATAATAAATTTGGGCTCCTAAGATAATTTAGGCAGGTGTTGAGGTATCTCCTTTGGAACCCAACAAAATATTTACTTTTTGATGTTGTGATAAACGTCGTCATATGACTTTTTATATTAGTTTTGAACGTTTAATATCAAATGTAATTATATAATTTCGATTAAGGTATGCTCGAAAGCTATGTAAGATTACTATAAGTTAAGATCTGAGTAATTTAAGATTAACAATATTGTGCTTCTCGTGTAAATATTAATACGTCACAGGTGTTTTTGAGTAATTATTATCTTATGCACAATGAATGGTATAAATATATAAATATTTACAATTTTGTGGTAGCTATTAGCGTAGTCTAAATATGACTTTATTTAATAACAGCTTGAGGCTCGGGTTCGAATCCCAGAAGATTTACTCTTGCCAGGTATTTTAATATATAATTTTGTTTTTCAATTTGTTTAGTAATTTGTTGTTTTTTTTTGTTTATATAATTTTTATTTATTTTTACGAGGGTCGTCCACCCTAAGGAAACCTTAAAGACTGCAGGCTGACTGTGGAGGCAGTATAAAGCCCTTTATTATGTCAACCACCGTAGGTAGGGGAGGTGTTGTAGACACCTCTCAACCCAGACCATCGTATTTCACTCTAGTGGCTAGCCGGTATCTCCACATTAACGCAGAGAGCCGTACATGTACACTGCATTGGCCCTTGAGAGTGTGGTGAGATAGATTAAATTTGCTATGGTCAGGAAGCACAGTAGCAGTGGATTTAGATAGTGTATTTTATTTACATCTCAACATGTAACCACTAGGTGGCAGGAAGATTGCGAAGAGAAAGTAACACCTCGGTTTCGCTATACGCTAGCGTGATAGACTGAGTCTGTGCAGTTACTAATGGATTCATCAACAGCAAATATACATCGATGCGTAGCGAGATACAGCAACCGTGTTTCTTGTATAAGGTCTACGTGTCATTCTTGTCGCACCTGCCGTTCAAGGTGTGGTGATCGATTTACGGTTTTGGTAGTAATAAGTTCTCCTTCGAAGCCGTCACAGTAGCTTCTTCTTTGAATCATTCGTAATCGATGTTGTTAGTGTAACTCATGAGTCAGGACAAATCCTAGATCGTATGTTATAAGACACCAACCATGTATTCAATTGCTTGACGGCTGTTCGAGGATTTCAAGGATATATAGAGGGTATTTCGCAGGAGCGTGAACTGGAAAGGTTTATGGGACAATTATCAGCCTCTTATGTGAGACTCTTTAAGAGCGTCGACAGGTGTTTGGTATTTTTCCACTCGTTTCTTTATCATAATTGGTGATGCCGGGCCGTATATGAGAGCGAGATACGTCAAGGACTATTTGCCTTAATTGTTTTATGTGTAATCCGAGAGTATATTTAAGTAGTAACTGAGTACTTGTTATTTCCATATGTTAGCAAGTGGCGGGGATTTGGAGGAAGTACCTCTTTTGTGCGTCCATGATCAATGAGATGCATTGCAGCGTGTTTTAGGTATATACTCTTGTGGTGAGGAAAACCGACCAGGGATAAAAATGATTTTTAACTCATTTGGGCAGTAGCCTCTACAGACAAGTAGCTAGCTTATTTTAATATTGTTTTATTGTAATCCCAGTTTCTTTGAGGCCGCGAGAACATATCTAAATGTCTCTGTTATCATAACATAGGCAATATCTCATAAATTGTGAGTTCAGATTGGTGTAGCGTTAATAAATCTTGCGAACTGGATCAATTAATGTTTTTTGTTTGTTCCAAAGGTGTTTGAGGTATTCTCCTTTGCAACAAGCCCAACCGGAGTTTAATATTGTCAACAGCAGAACCGAGAGAACCGTCGAAAGATAGAAGGAAAGTTTGGAAGGTGTCTTAGAGAGGGAGATTTGTAGAAGTTGAGTTTTTAAAGAATTGAATTTCACACCAAGGTTTCAGACGACCCCATCGCCGGAAATTCTATCACGATAGCGAGAATAGAATCGGAAAGATTAAGAACGAGAGGCAATTCTAGAGTAAGAGGAGCAGCATTGAATGAGTTTGAAGAGATGAAGGGTCGAGTTCCATCGGCATACCTGAGTGAAATAGAGTTAGATGTGCAGGTGAGAAGATCATTAATGAAAAGTGATAAAAAGGAGATAAGACAGGAACCCTGAGGAACACCACTATAACAGAATAAGAAGAAAGAAAGTCGCCCCAATCAACAACAGCCGATATTGAAGCGATTTGAAAGAAAACTAGAGGCATCAGTAAGCAAAGAGAAGGAGAAACCAAAGGAGGGGAAGCTTGGAGAGCAGTGGAGCGTGCCATACCCCAACCCGGTCAAAAGCTTTGGAATATGTCAAGCGCTCACCAACTGCAAGTCTCCCCGTAGTTCCTAAGCGGCGGAAAACCATAAAATCAGAAAGATAGGAAAGTATATCGCCAGTAGAACCTCGAGCGCGAAAGCCGTACTGGCGATCGAGAAGTGAATGAGATTTCCAGATGATCTAAGAAATGAGAAGTTGAGAAGAGTTTCAAAGATCTTAGATAGATACAGGTGAGAGAGCTATAGGGCGATTAGTTAGAAGGATCAGAGCGAGTACCTTCCTTTTCGCGGAATAGGTTGGACATGTGCGGTCCGCTTCCAACACTGGAGGAAAGTGTTAGTATTGAGACATAGAGACATATAGTTTGAACGAGGGGCGGGGATAGCACGAAGCACACCCCTCAAAACTCGGGAGGAATTCCATAATGCCATCCCGCCTTCCTAACGTTCGTAAATTTCAGGAGCGCCCATGCACATGCCGATCGAATGTAATCAAAGGCAAGGCATAGGTCAGATGAAGGAGAAGAGGAGGATGAGGAATGCAGAAATCGTCCAGGGTTGAGTTTAGAGGAAATAGGAGGCCGAGAGATTTGCCCTTTTCAGTTGGGAGAATTAGCAACAGAACCATCAGAGTGAATAAGAGGAGGAAGACAGATTTAACAGAAGTTGTTAGAGATGGTTTTTGGCAAAGAGGCCAGAAAGATTTGTCAGTAGGAGAACTCAAGGAGGTTTAGCGCACTTTCGTTTAAATGAGAAAGCCCGCTTTGCTCGTCGGAAGAGTATGCCCCTGCAACGATTGTCTAGCAGAATGGGGAACTTAAAGCAAGAGTGATAGGAGAACGAGAATTTTTCCACTTCCGATAAGCACTGTCTCAAGCCTGAAATGGCCAGAGAACAAGCACGATCGACACCATGGATTTATGAGGGAGAGAAAGATTTGTAGTCGAAAGAAGGAACTGCAAACCTGTTCATCCCCATCAACGATTACAGCTCCTAACCTTATCGGCAGGAAGTCGAGCGTCACCTCATGAGAGCCAAATCAGTCATTCCATTAATAGTTAGCGTAGAAGCAACGCAATGCACTCCAATGCCCGATCAAAAGTGCCAGAAAAAACGAGTAAGGCAGGATGGAGCGTTGGATGGAGAAAGTATTAAAAATTAAGAGATATAAGGTTTTTGTCAGATTTACCATAGTAGCGAAAGTGGTGTATTTTAGAAGAAGAAGGAATAGTGGTGAAACATGTCAAGTGTGTTCAAGATGGTTGGGACGACCCGGAATGTGTGTGGGTTCTTTAATTAGTTGCTCCAGATTCGTGAGATACTGAACGATTCGGCCCCTCCTCCAGCTTAAATCGGTATGTAGAGGACCCAACCATTCAGTGTTTTGAATGAAATATTTCCCCTAAATAGAGGACCTCGTATTTGGATGAGAAGAATAACAGTCTCGTGAGGAATAGTAAAGTGTTATGTGAAAAGTCTGTTCTGTTAGGAGAACAGTAGCAGAAGCACAAGATATTGTAGTAGAAGCGAAGAAAGATTCTTAAGCCACAGAATATGAAGGTTAGGAGAATTCAAGATTCAAGCGAGAACGTTGTTACGCGGAGTGGTTTATTATTTTTACATAGGCACATACCC
>JABUQX010078763.1:30000-34089 GCA_015478945.1 Trachelipus rathkii
TTATTATGCATTTTTTTTTTTGGCAGCGTCGGAATATAGTGTATCATTTCGCGTATAATTTGTCTATCATTTCAAGTATATTTTCCCGCCATAATTCATGTTTGAAACATGTACATCGCAATGACCATTCAGTTGAAATTTTGTGTTCATCAGTGATAGAGTGAGGCGGTGTGTCCTCTCATATTTCTTAAATTATTTGCTTTTTATTTTTTTCACAAGTGAGCATATTAGTAATTGTGCCGTATTTTATAAATCAAAGAATTCTATAAATTAATTCTCTATGAAATGCATAATAAATCTGTGATTTCCTTTATATATATATTATATATAATATCAAATAGTATGAAACATATAGTACAGTTAAACAGATCTTTAAAGTCTTTATTACAATATAATATAAATATATTAATATATTATATATATATATATATATATATATATAATATATAATATATATAATATATTATAATACAAATATAATTAATATTAAGATATAAATATGACAGAATATTTTCTAAATAATAAGCCTAGTACACCGCCATTTTGTTTAGAGTCATGCAAGTTATCTGTCACTCTGTTTTTCTTTTTCGAATCCTCCAAATTGGATGTTGGCTAAGGTGTTCTCCTACTACTATTTTTACTTCAATGATCCTCTTACTTTATTTTTATTAGGTCCTCGTACACATGTATTTAACGACCTTTCCTGAGCGTATCAATTACTTTTGACAACTAGTAATATAATATATCTACCACGCAAGATACCAGATACCATTAAAAAGCATTGAAAGCCGCTCCGGTTCTCTTTTTAATCTTGTTTACCAGTACATCAAGAAGTATCAATATTCCTTCATAAAAAGTAGCACCGACTACAGTGTCTCCTTAAGAGTCCTCCTATTTCCTTGTTATTTTCCTTTAGACTAGAATTATAGTTATTGATATATATGTTATAATATATATATTATTATATATATTATATTATATATATTTCTTTATTTATAGGGCTTTTTACATTTACCTTAATAAATGTAATCTTTTTACATTTATCTTAATAAATGTAATTTTTTCATTAATCTTAATAATGTAGCTTTTTACATTTACCTTAATAAATGTAATTTTTATACATTTATCTTAATAAATGTATTTTTAGATTTAAAATGTAATCAAATATTCATGGCTGAAAGCCATCTCATTAAATGTGATAAAAGTAAAATTATAAGAAAGCATGTGAATATATTATTGAGAATCATCTTTCTTTATTCCTTCTTATCACTAATTACGTCTATTAGGTAGATAGAACTGAAAATAGGAAGCAAAGCATATTTTAAGCAATTTTATCAAAGAAACGTTATAGCTAAAGATAACAAATATAATAGGACTATATATAAGAATAGCTGGAACTGCTGAGACGCGAACATCTGGAATCTTCTACATCGCATTGTCATATGCACATAACATATATTCCTAATCACTTGTAGTATCCTACGAAACGTGAAAAATGGCGACCTTCTTTTTGCCGTCGTCAGCTTTTTAGCCTTCTTCATATGTCCAATTCATCCTATTTTTGCATATTTTTAATTATATATATATATATCATTAATATCGTTATTTCAATCCAATGTCATAATTTTCTTACCACAGGGCAAAATAAAATGAGCAAAAGACGCTCAGAAAGTGATAGTAAGCGTGAATTTAACGAACAGTGGGAAAATGAGTTGTTATTTATAGCAAGTCCATCAGGAAAACCGTTTTGCATTGTTTGTGAAAGTACTCTTTCACATAATAGAAGACATGATCTTAATAGACACTATAAAACACAGCATCAGACTAACATAGAAGAAAAAATGAAGCTTGTTTTTGGGTCTGAGTTACGAAAAGAATATGTGACTAAGAAAAAGGAAGAAATAAGAAGAAGACAAAATATATTTGCTAAAGTAGGTTGTGAAGACTTGGCGATGACAGAAGCGTCATATGAAATTGCTTTAGCATTGGCGAAAAAAAGGAAACCTTTTTCTGACGGGGAAGAAATTGTTAAGCCTTGTCTCCAAATATTTGCACGCCATCTTGGTAATAAAGATATTGAAAGGAAAGCAGACGAAATTGCTATTTCGAGGCAAACAGTTACGAGACGTATCGAGGAACTCTCTCAGGATGTATTTCAGCAACTGGAAGACCTTGTACATTCTTGTACTTTCTTTTCTTTAGCTTTGGATGAATCAACGGACATATGTGATGTCGCCCAGTTAAGCATTTTTATAAGAGGAATTGATGATAATTTTAATGTATTTGAAGAACTGGCCAGTCTGGAGTCATTGCATGGTAAAACAAGAGGATCAGACATATTTGAAAAAGTAAAATCATGCCTAGAAAATCTAAAATTAGATTATAGTAAACTCATCAGTGTGTGTACTGACGGAGCGCCGTCAATGATAGGTAAAGTCAATGGCACTACAGCTTTGCTTGAAAATTTTTTAAATCGTCCTGTACTAAAATATCACTGCATTATACACCAAGAGGCACTGTGTGGAAAAACTTTAAATATGCAGCATGTTATGCTACCGGTTGTCAATGTGTGAAATAAAATTAGAGCAAGAGCATTAAACAGAAGAGAATTCAAGATTTTGATTGGAAATGGTTGCTTTCCTTCATGTGTGAAGGTGCGCTGGCTTCTAAAGGACAGGTTTCTGAGTAATTTTGGGTTGCGTTTTTTCGGAATGAGCTACAATCATCGACTATTATGGACAACAACGGCTATGAATTGGCACTTATTTTGTTTCATCTTTATTAATCTATTTCTTTCACTTCTTACTTAACATAAATTTCCTCTTAGTCAATAGCATCAGTTCATTTAAAAATAAATTACTCTATTCTTTTTAAGGAAAAAATAAGGTTTGAGTCAATTTCCCACCCTGAAAAGAAAGCAGAGTGAATGTGCTCACGGATAATAGCAATATGGACCAAATAATATTGAAAACATCAAGAATTGCAAAGGTCATTTGAAAGTCGTTTTCAAATGATTTTGCTAAAGAAGAAAACTGCATGCTGCATTTGTAAACCATTTTCACTTAGTGTAAAAAAAAAACTATGCAAATGCAAAAAATATAAACGGAACTGATTGATTTAAAAACGAATTCATTAAAAATGGAATTTGATGAGCTTTTTCCAGATCAAAAATGATTCTGACATAATTAATTTCTGGAGTTCATTACCCTGTGAACATTTCCCAGACCTAAGAAGATGCAAATGTGAACAAACATCTCGCTTTGAAATGACATACAGATGTGACCAAGCATTTTCATCCATGAAATTGAATTAAAAGCAAAACCAAGGTCGCGATTAAGATTCAAATTTGAAGAAATTCTCTGCTGCTATGCTTCAGTAACAATTTGAACAACCAAAACAATTGAAAGACTAGCGAATACCAGAACCGGCTCAAATCCCATTAATGGTAGGTAATGTTTAATGTGCTTGTAATATGATTTTTTATCATTGTAGTACTAACTAATATATACATAATATTAATATATAATCAAATCAATAAAAAAATGTTAATGTATGTCTATCATGAGTTGTATGGCGTATCTGAACTCGGTCTTGTGAAAAAAATTGGCCATATGGTAATCAGAAAGGTTGGCCACCAGTATATATATATTTAATATATAATATATTATATATATATATATATAATATATATTATAATGATATATATATAATATAATAATATAAGTATATATATATAAATATATATATATATATATATAATCAATATTTAAATCACCGTTACGAGCCAAGTCGTGGCCCATCATCAGGATATTCTCTGCTGTCAATCTTCAAACTAAGCTTTGTGCTATAAGTATAAAATGTGATGGGTAACGACTTTGGCTCGAAATGTCGATTTATATATATTATATATATATAATATATATATATAATATTATATATTAATATATTATATATATATATATATATTATAATTATATATATATATATATATTATAATAATTTATTATATATATATATATGGCGCAATCTGAACTCGTGTGTGAAAAAAAAAATTTGGAACGGTATGGTAAATGCAAAAGGTTGGGCCAC
>JABUQX010078764.1:0-35452 GCA_015478945.1 Trachelipus rathkii
TTATTTGGTTGTAGGATAATATGATTTATAATGATGATATATATGATATAAATATAATAGATATAGAGATATAGTATTAATATATTATATATATATATAATATATAATACAGTATATATATAGAGAGAATAGAAGAGTATATAAATATAGATATATATAACTATATATATATATATTATATATATATATAGTATATATACTATAGTATAGATAATCAGTGGCGGCTCTAGTAACTTTTTACTACTCGCTGCTCTCTCTCTCTGCTCTCTCTCTCTCTCCGATCTCTCTTCTCTCTCCTCTCTCTCTCTCTCTCTATATTTATTATATATTATATATAGTTATTAGATATATATATATATATATATTAAAATTAAAATGTTATAATAAAATATATATATATATATGACATATATAATCACAGTATTAAAATGTATAAGTATATAGATATATATAATATATATAATATATATAATATCATAATATAATATAGTATAATAGTATATATATATATATATATTATAATATTATATATTATATATAATATATATATATGTATAAAATACTTAGACCACGTATTAAAGAACTTTTCTATGTAAATGTTTCCTATTGTAGACTTCACGGTTAACTTTTATAATATTTCAGATTATCATTTTTTCTCCTATTTTTTATAAGGTACTGTTAGTATATTTTAATTTTTTATGATGTTTTATAAATATTTTTTGATTATAAAAAATTATTTATTATGGTATAGAGAGTAGGTATTAAACATCAATTATAACAGAGTATTTATAGAAAAGAATAATTATACTATAAATGCCAACAGAACCATGCCGCCTTTTCTTTTGGGCACGGATAGTCATATTTCTATAATGTGGTTAAAGCATTAATTTGAGTAGAGCGAGGGCTATCTGATTCCTTTTCGTTTCAATTTGCATAATCTTTATATATGAGATGTAATTATTAAATTAATTATGCTTCTCGGAGGGGCAAAAAAAAATGAAAATCTTTTCGAATTTGTGAAATTATGCAAAATTAATGCGTTTCATATAGTAACTGTGCTGAGAGAGTAGCACGAAGTGCAGGAGTCGCTCTGATATAAAATATATGAGAATAGTAGCTCATTTAAAATAAAGTAGTGAATATATTATAATATATATGTATAGAGATAATAAGGTATATACTATATAGAGTGATAGAGATAGTATATTTATAATTTAATAAATCTATATATTATATAGTATATTAATAATATAAGATATAATAGTATATATATATAGAAGAAAACTTATTGTTTACGACATGCTGCCATTCCAGGTTGAAAAAGAATTGTACATCTTAATAGGAATGGAGGCAATATTTAAACTGGCAAAATAAATTTTTCTTTTGTTAATTTAAAACTGCTTTGCTTTTAAAATATTGTTTTTCCAGAAATGAAATCGCAATTCTATATAATGGGATGGTCCTGATTTCTTATTTAAATGTTATCTTACTCTCTCTCTCTCTATCTCATCTCCTCGGAGAGACACTTCCTCGATCTCTCTCTCTCACGTACATCCATCACTCTCTCTGATCGATTCTCGCTCCTCTCTAGCTCACGAGAGAAGTGAGGAGAGAGAACTCTCCTCCTCTCTCTCTCTCAATCATCATGCCAAGTCTTTGTTGCATTCCTGATGACTCCGGATCACGGTTGCTATAGTGGCTTCAAAGAAGCCCGGGGTACTGTTCAGGTTGCGGGAAATTTATTTTTTTACTGTCTTCCGAAACGAAGGTTACTCTCAGAGAAAAAAGATTAGGAGAGGTCTTAATTTAGCTTTTTTCGAATGGAAAGGTAACTCTCCACATTTTTTGGGTGCTCCGGATCCATCTAAAGGGGATGTTGATCTCATTTCTTAATTTAAGACCTATAAAAATGTCCAATATCTTCTAACATCCCTGAAGCCTCTAGTCTGTATGACGGACGCTGACGTTGGTGCATGAATCTTAAATCTCTTTTATTATAGTCCCTTAACAAAACGGCAGGTAGCCGATATGTAGTTGAATGTGACAATCTCATATAAGACACACCAATCGACTGGAGCGACGGGAGAGCCACCCATGAGCAACAGGGTATTATCTTGACAAACACGTAATGTTGGGTTGCCATTGAAAGACTTCACTGGACTAGGACTCGCTGTGGTGCCGTCCTTTTCGTATCCAGCTAAATCCCTCTTTTGTGGGAACTCATGGCATCCAAAATGTGCCTGTTTTTTCTAAAGCCTGATATAACTTCCTCTTTTTTAAAACCTCTTCCTTCATGAATCCCTCTCATTGTTCACTTCGATTTGGGAGAGCCGCTCGCTTTTTTATTTGATCTAAGTAGGTATTGTTTTATTATTGATCCCTTTCATTGGAAAGAGAGGGCTCAACGTGAGTGAAGCATGTGCTTGTGCCAATAATACTACTTATGAACATGATATAAAATGGTTGGGAAGATCATGTTAGAGAGATAGAAGGTTGCCATTACACTCCTGCTTTGTTGAGGGTAATTATTTGAAGACGGACTCGAAAATACCTCCAACAACGAGGAGTGTGAACACTATACTCCTGAACGTGCATCCGACCATGTTCATTAAATACTTTTTGAGACCTAGCAGTGCTGAACTTTTCAAGCGAGGGCATAATTAAAAAATGGAACGGTTTATTATCCAAATTGAAAGGATTGGCTCTCCAAACTAATACAAATCTCTTTAGATAGTTGCGGACGGAGGTCTTAGAAGAGAGAGATTAATTATATGTCAAGGCAGGACAAACAACATTAAAGGTTAATTCTACAAAAAGAAGAGGAGGCACCACAACGACAAGCATCTGGCACTTTTCAATGGTTCTGCACCAAATCCGTGTGTACAGAGCAAGAGACACCCCTGGGTGTCAGTAGGACGTTTGCAGGGAGGTGGGGTGGTGGGGGTATATGAGTGGTCAATCAAGCCTCCCGTCGAACACCTCTACGTTGTACGATTGCCTATAGTAAAGAGATAGGTTGTCAACGTCACGTGACAAGAGATCAGAGGAGGTAAGGGAATTAGAAAAGTAGACGGACAGTTTACTTAGTCCTTTTAGCTATAAGACCTCAAATCCTTCTAAAAGAAGTTGGAGCTGTGAAGCTCCAAAATATGGGACAAATACTACCCTATCGAAGGAGGGGCGATGAAGAAACTCCTTTGATAAAAAGTTCAAGTAACTGTGTTTGGAAAACAAAATTCCCGCAACCTGAAACAGAACTCCAGCTTTTGAAAGGGACATCATTGCACCGTTGTGATGAGTGAGTTTCCAAATAATTGTGATAGTTAAGAACTTCAGACCAAGAAATGGGTTTTAATGATATGTCACAATTGAAACGCTTAATGCCGGAAAGAGATAAGGATGGATAGTTTGGAGGAGTTGTTTTGGATGAGAGATGTGATAGAGAAATTTAGATTATTGTATACGAGTTGCATTTTTTAATCAAAGTTGGTGTGACCCCAACCCGAAGATAAATACACATCCAGAATTTATTTCGGGTAATATAAGTAATCATAGGAATCGGGAAGATGAAATGTCGATAATCATTTACTGACCCAGAAAATGTAATAAGCGAGAGAGTTAGATTTGGAAATGAGTAAAGAAAGGAAAGTTGTGAGTCGATAGCGATCAGATAAAATACGAGAGAAGGTTAGAGATAACAAGCTGAGAACGATCGGTTATTGATAAGTAAATAAAAGTTGAGATAAAGTAAGAAAGTAGAAAGAATATTAATGAAGAACGAGATTGAGGAAAAAGAGGAGTAGCACATATTAAAAGGAAGGGAAAAAAGGATAGACGCACCATCAAATCAAGCGCCGATAGGGAAGAGGCGAACGCATGAGAAGAAAAACTAGAGACACAAGATAGTCGGACAGAAAAGAAGGGAGGAAAAATCCCAAGAGGAAAGGACAGCTAAGAAGTTATACTCACCACCCGCCATACCAAGACGATCAAAAGCGCTTCTGAGTAATTCAACGCACCACTTATGCGTGCAAAGACGTCCTCCAAGTTTCGCATTCTTCTAAGGGCAAGAGAAGCCAATAAAACAAAGTGGGGATATAGGAGAGTATGCGCCCAAGTTGAACCATCAGACATCAGATACCATACTGATCATTCAGAAAGAGGGGTAATGAAATTCCATGGTATGGATTCAATGAATGAGACTATAATAAGAAAAGAGGCTAGAAAGATTATTAGGACAGAATACAATGCATAGCCATAAGAAAATCGATAGTTAGAAAATAGATGGAGAATCAGAGCGGGCTACACACTTTTTTGAGCGATTCGGCTGAGCAAGAATGGCACATGGACTTCTAGCAACTGGAGGGAAAGAGGCTATTTTTGAGTCATCAAGAGCATATAGAGTTGAACACACAGAATATTAGGCATAATCCCTGACTTCATCAGATGTCAGGATTACCTTAGATCTGCTAGATCGTGTGAAAATCACGAGGAAGAGACGACCTGACAAGAGAACGAGTAGGAGGGAAGGGAGATGAACATAGAAGTAGTCCAGGGTGAATAAATAAAAAAGGTGAGGCCGAAGAAGGTTACCCTGTTTTCAAGGAATGCGAGGGTGAGTTATGCTAAAGAATCCGTATTTTGTTAGTTTATTCAAGTAAGCGGCGTATTAAATGAACGAAGATAGTCAGAAGTAGCCTTAGAACACTAAACCTAATAGAAGATTATTTAGTAAGAGAGATGAGGGCTATAGAATTTTTTTTATTCAGTAAGGAGCAACGCAAGGGGAGCTCAGTCGCACTATATTCGTGTTAGGTGATAGCCACGCCTTACACCTATCTAAGATAACACCCTAAATAAGTCTTATTTCCGGCGAATGAAAAATTAGGAGAGTGAGAGGAGAAACGGAGAGTTTTTCTAATTGACCCTGAATATATCATCCATGTGCTCTGTTCTGAGAAGAGAGCAGGAGAACGAGGTCCATCGAAACCAATCAAATAGATTTTTTGGATAAGACGAAAAAATTAGAGTTGGAGAGAAGGAATGAGATGGTTCAATATGACTCATCAGCGATCACTAGGCCCCCCCCCCTTTCAGGGCAAGATTACCCGAAGTCGTGATCCCTATGAATCAAGAAACAAGGATTATACTTCCATGAAAGTAGCCAGAAAGAGAGGCGCATTTTCTCCGTCAACTGGCCCGGAAATTAAAGTTGCTGAAAAAATTAAGATACATTTTGGAGCATGCGTGAAGCTGTTGGACGAGAGAAGGGAATTATAAAATGTAAAAGTTACAAGACGAGACGAGATAGTGGGCCAGAGTTACCAAAAATAGAGGAGAAAAGAATGGGATATTTTTAACTTTCAAAGTAAAGGAGAAATAAAGGGTGGAGTCGTCTTTATAGCATA
Organism: Trachelipus rathkii; assembly: GCA_015478945.1. Classification (NCBI taxonomy): domain Eukaryota; kingdom Metazoa; phylum Arthropoda; class Malacostraca; order Isopoda; family Trachelipodidae; genus Trachelipus; species Trachelipus rathkii. The sequence continues at coordinate 5,409 of JABUQX010078764.1, forward strand.
TAAATAGATATATAATCCAATGATAATAGGAGGTACTACTTTCCCCTTCAGTTAACATCTCATTAACGATGTCCAAAAGTTATCTATAAACTTCGGCAGAAATTATTAAAGGTATCAGAAATAGAACGTATGAACAAAAAATGTATTATTCCATAAATGCAAGCAATGGATAAAGGATTATTTAATATATATCAATGATGATAAAATAGTATTTTCAATTAAGTGAAATGTGTTTAAAATAATTGAAAAAAAACATGTTAATTAGATGAGACTATCTCATTTCTTTGGTTTCAACGAGAATTTGATAAAAACCAAGACAATTTAAAAAGAAAAAAATAACTTAAGACAAAAATTGGGATACAAATGACAAAGTGCCTTCTGTACTATGTAGCAGATGACATCATCTAATTTTCCGTTGTATATATTTCCACAAGAATCGTCTGTATTGATAAGATTTGGAAACATAATATTATGTACCATCAGAATTACGAACGCAGAAGGAATATACAACACATCATATATATATCTAATCTAAAATTTAACGAAATAGAACGATAATACTAAACATAATCTACTATTCCTCTAATACATAAAATATCACTGACTAACCTTAAATAACTATATATAAAAGAATAAATAAATAAATATATAATAATCATATAATTGATAATACTAAGTATATCAACATAAACAAATAATAAATAAAATCTATATAACATTGTAAATCCTTTTATATTAAGAGACGACGGGGCCGCGAGGCCCGGCAACCGCCTTTACTTCTCAGGCCGGGCCGCGCCGGCCCGGCCAAACATAAGGCAAACGCGGGGTTTTCTAACACGGGAGTTACCTCAATTTAACTAACCTGTAATGTGCGCGTTTAATCAACAATAATAAAAGAAACCCATATATATTATTAATATTGCAGTAACTTCTTTGTTATAAATTGATGCAAAATATACACATACCATAATATATCAATATTTTCTTTTTTTGGCTATTACTTTTTAAATATAAAATTAGAGGCAATTTAAAATTTTCCCCGTATTTACAAGCTAAAATAATTCGAATGATTGATTATAAACGATTCGGAAAGGAAATAAAAATATTGTATAAAATATTAAAGTATTTATATGATATATATGAAGTAAATAATGGCCCAATCATAATAATTTACGATTTTTTTCAAAATATATTTAATTATTAGATATTAAAATATGTATAATAGTGGCAAGAATAAGAATAAACTATAATAAAGATGTTATAGATATAAATGATAATAGAAAAAGATTAAAATTATAATAATAACTAAAATATATAACTAAATAGAGAAATGATAAGATATCGATATAAATTATAATATTAATCATAATTATGTCAAAATAAATCTATAATATATATAATTATATAATATATAATATATATATAAAATATATATTATCATTAAAAATATATGATATATATAGATATAACATATTTATAATATATATATTATATATAATAGTAGAAATCAAAGCTATACTCTCCCAAAATAAAATAAACCTATAATAACCAAAATAATAATTAAAGAGAGTAAGAATAATATTATATATACAACTTTGATCAGAATAATCATATTTTAAATTTCTTTGGAAATAGTTGTTTAAACAGCCTTAATTCATGTTTCCTTTACAAATACTTGTTATAATAATTAAGGAATATAATTATATATTCTCTATATAAAATGTGTTTTCAGTGTTTTGATAATAAATTTAATTTTGCTAACCCGGGCCCGGCCGCCCTGGATCTGGCCCGTCTCGCCCCGGTCGGGCGGCCGGCCGGACTATCTCTGTGTAATGGGGTTGCGGAACATTCACCAACATCACCAGTTCATCGAAATGCACAAGTCATTATGATATATATAATCATATAACTTATATTAGACTATATACAACATCCAAATCTATATCTATATAAATATAACTTTTTAACACCCAATATATATATCTATAATACTATATATACGAACAATATAATATGATAGTAAATATATTATTATAATATATCTATATATATATTTAATATTAAGATTTGCATCAATATTCATTATATTATATTATAATAACTAATTTTTTTATAATTCCTATATAAATATATTAATGATATTAAAATAATACCTTTTAGAAAATGATTAAATACAAAAGATCTAAATCCAATATATGGACTTCAACTTAAATGGTAGTTATAATTACCATACCAATTCTTTATATTAGGAGAATGAGGCCGGTTAGTGAATTCAGCCGGATCGGATCCGTTATCGGCTGGAGATTAAGCGGATGTCGGCCGGAATATTAGGATAGTGAATATAGCCGAATAAACGTATAATACCGGCAAGTCTGTAACTACTTATAGCGTCGGCGGAGCTGATAATAATAAAAAAAGCTCTATTTTTGAGCACTCATAGATAGGTAAGCCTCAGAACGTACAGTATGTTAAATTGTAAAATTATCTATATTAGAGAGTTATTAATGTGATTTTTACACAGTATCATAATAAATCTAGCTGTATAAACTGATACCTTAATGGATTTCACATTTGAAAATGAAGCCTTTTATTATGAACTTATAGGTTATTAAAATTGGCTGATATGAAAACCAAAATTTAAAATCGAAGGTCATATTATTTCGTGTCAGCAGTGAGTATGTTTACAGCTTTACTGGCAAAATAACTTATATTGTATAAAAGAAAGTGTTATAGTAGGAGTAAACATCGTGGGAACCCCTAACTTGGGCCGAATTATCCACAAAAAAATTGATGAATGCAGTGTGAATTGGCCACCATTGTAGATATTTCTCCTTCTACATGTAGCAGTATTATATAGTTGACCATTTTATATAGTATAAGACTATTTAAGGTAAAAAATTACACAGTTACTATATAAGTAAACATTAAAATAAAATGAAATTTGATATGGAAAATGAATTCAAAAGTGGTCGAATATATGTCCTACAGAATGGGTGAATTGGGCACCACCATTTTTATTCTGAATGCTTATTAAATCATTTATAAATTTAATCTTTCAAAAAATTTTTAAATAAAAATTAATTATTATAATTTTTAAGTACAAAAATAAGATATATAAAGTGATTTATACATAAAAGAGGAATTTAAAGATGGCCCAATTCACCCCACATGGTGGGTTCGATTCACCACCTTTCAAATCTGGTCTAAATTGAATCTTTATTTAACTTTAGCTAACTATGATTATTAGAATTACAGTATTATTTTTTTGTGATTTATGAACTATTGGGCCTTGATTTTTCAGGAAAAAAAAACTCCAAAAAGATGTAATGGGGGAAAAGTAGGGAGAGACGAAGTTATGCCCTAAAGCTGGCCAGACGTCACCTACGCCTGACGCTATACCGGGGTTTATTTATTATCTATATTATTGTACTATATTATATATAATATATAGTTGTAGTATTTACTCAAGATATTTTTAAGAGAATGTGATAATTTATATTAATATATATTAATATAATATATATTTTATCTATATATGACATGCGTTCAGATTAGGTGCCCCTGTATCTTAAAAACTATGGCTACATTTACAATAATGCTGATTTTTGGAATGAAACATAAATTGGAGACCCTTAGAAAAAAAAGAATTAATATTATTAATTTTAGATAATGAATTTGTATTTTATAAGAGAACTTCAAAACTTAAATCTAAAACAATGTTACCATAAAATGAATGTTTCGTCTTATGATCTTTCATACATTAGTGGGAAACGAAAAATAATGGGGAGTAATTAACGAAGAGCTCTAGAAAATTAAAGTTAATTAAATAGAAAAATATATATAATTTTTCCTTGTAATTTAAATATAATAAGGACACGACAACAAACTCATTTATAAAAATTTAATTCTACAAGAAAGGTTAAGTCTATCATGGTAGTTGTGGTGATGTAGATGTCATAAGTTTATCTTGAGAACTATTTGAAAGTCGTTGACGATGTTAAAAAAAATCAATTGGATTAGTCCCGTGAGTTTTGACTTGACGAAAAATTTGGGGAGAAGCGAGACCTATTGATTATATAAAGCTTTTGTATCTCACTTGATATAGTGTTTACCTTCGCTTATATTAAATGATATATATTGTCTCTTTGTAGTATGATAATTCACTGACGTTTATTATGTCGCAATTATAGCAATCAATCACAATGATGCGGCTGAGCTAATTGACTGATTGAGTTCAGTATGATATTTATATCCGTACCTACCTGCTGGAGATAACATTAGTATGACTCTCCATGTATTACGTGAAGGTTAGTTGACATTTACATCATGATACACCAGTTGGAACCATTCTCAGATTTTAGATATTCCGTTATCGGTAAACACTTAACTAATCTTCTGTTTATTTGACTCTATACTTGTTTTCTATCTCCGTCTCTGTCAATATGAATCTCTCTTGACCCTGCCATAGCCGCCTCCTTTGACTTCTCCTGCCTCGCTCACCTGGCCCCGCCCCGGCTCTCCGGCCCTACTAGTAGTACCTAATATTGAATGGCTTACCTAATCTGCTAGGGTCAGCATACTTATCATACTCATAAGTATTATTATATATAAGCCTTAATATAATTACCTCTTTATGTTACCGAGTTAGTAATACTAACGCTTGTGATCATATATATACTATTTGTATTGAATGAGGTAATCATACTATGATATACTATAAATAGTATCCAGTAAAAGTGTGGTTACGCGTCCAAAGTGCCCTCCGGTACGATTACGCGTTACGATTCGTAGGTTCACTAATATGACGTAACATACACGCGAAATGAAACAGGATGTGGAGGCCGTTTATTGTTCGAATATGTCTCGTTTGTTTAAATTCGATCTTGGAAGTACTTCATATTGGGCAATCTTACGGCAGGTTATAGCTAGTGATATAGACTCTTAGTCACTACAATTTACCGCATGACGTTTAGTGGAGGATGAATGCCCTCATAGCCCAAAATAATTAACAATTTGCATATATAGTGGTGGGAATCGCCCATCGATTATGAGATCCACGATAACAATAGTACCGTTGGCAATCTCCTGTTGTACGTTTCTCACGCTGTTGAACTGACCACGCGCAAAATCCCGTTTTTTCGTTTTGATTTTGTGGTATAAATATTTTCTAATTAACAGTTGGATTAGTTAATAGTGGAGATTATGATAGTGTGTATAACTCGGAACTATTGTTATCAGTAACACGTTAATTAAGCTATTACACTAAATCTCTCAGTATAAGTCATCTTATTCTAATTCACATTCAGTCATATTTACCCCTGCACCTTTTGTCGGCTGAGGTAAATCGTGTGGTGTTCTATCTCATCATCAATATTTATGTTTTCATTGGTCTTGCTTCTTCATACCCAGTTTGATGTTTTGCGAGGTTTCGTGTTTTCTCGATGTAAATTGTCATCAATGGGTATCAGTGACGAACGAAATACGTCGGATTTTTTATACTTAATCGACCGTTTGTCAAGATCGAAGTGCGTATATTAAGTTCCTGGAATGTACCATCTTCTCCAATTTACTATATTGGTTTGACCAACTCCTTTTAACGTAGCAACACTTACTTTACTCTCGGCGTTAGACGCTAGTCTATCTTATTGTCAAGTTTCTGCTCCACGACCATTTTGGCCCTATAGATCTCTAGTGCTATTCCGAGATGAAAGGCGCTGGGTGTAGCTCATAATAGAAGAAGTAACAGATATTGTTTCGGTTATTATTTTTTTTTATTGTGAGACTCACGCACTATATAAGACGAGAAGCTGCTGCGTCCTATACGTTTCGTGTGATGTGTGGTGTAGTATGCGTCGTGGTGTGTCTGCTCTGTTGCATAGTGCGAAAGTGGTGAATGAATAAATAAATTACTAACATTTTCATGTTGGCTCTGATCCAAATGTCAGTAAAAACCGTGGAGAGGAACTCAAATATCCCTCTCAGTAGGCTTGTGGCTCAAATTACAGTAAAATCTGTTTTTGTGTATTCCTAATATTACATACGTTACATATGCCACTCATCATAAATCACTTGATTTTCTATACATAATAGTTATTAATAATGAGTTTTTATCAAGGATATTAATACTAAGTAGTTAAATCCTCTAATGTAATCATTTAATCATCGATATTATCCTCAATCATGATTATTTGCCATCTTTTCTTATGAATATTCAAATGTCAAGCTCGCGGTATGATCAGCACACAAATTACTAGATTGCATGTTCTTAGAAGATGCAGATACTAATTATACGACTTTATTAACTATTCTAACAAACCCGTTATCTCGCTATATCTATCTTCAAACTGCTAGACTCACTGAAGTCAGAGATAACTCAAAACGCCGTACACTCTGGAAGACTTTCATAATTTTTGTGTATATACTCAAGGTGATTATCTCTGACTGGATATATAAATTTTAATATGTCAAGATGATCACCGGGTATACACACACTCTAACTTAGCATATTTGTGCATAACTGGAGAGTAGATAAGGCTACCACCTTTTGTAGCAGTGGATTAATAATATTGAAGCTTGTCGAATATTAATATATACGCTTATATTATATGATCATCTACTAGTATCAAGTTATCGGTTAATATATAGATGTCTCACATTTGTAATAAGTGTGATATATATATAGTTATTAATATTTATTTAATTAATTATAATAGTTTATACATTATACATAATTTGTTAATAATATGTAATTAGATGTGTGTATGATTATAGGAAGGTACAATTTTGCAGATTTATTTAGTGGATTTAGAATTTCTATTATGAGGATTACTACTAGAGAGACAGGAAGTACTCTCTCCGTATATCGCGTGCCGGGATTTACATGGCGAGTCCGGCAGGGACAGGGTAGACCATACCACTTGGTTCTGCGGATATGGACGCGAGGTACTGGCTCGGCTATCGCTTGTCCGGACATCTCATCTGGCCACATAGTTATTGATTAATAAGTATTGATTATATATTATATATATATAAAACGTAGTATAATAAAAAATATAATAAATTATAAGTAAATATAGTAATATCGTATATGACGTTTTGGGTGATTAATAAACTTTAGTCTGCGCCATTCTGAGAATTCGCGATCGCAGTTCCATCCTCGTCCGTACCTCATGTATCCATTGTATACTCTTGCTCCGAAGATTGTTTCTAAGAGACAGCGTATAGGCGTCTCTTACTCTGTTTTAGCATGAAAAATTATATCTCAAAATGTACAATATATATATATATTCTTTAGTTTATAAATACATTAATTTTTGTTTCATGACATATATAAATAGAAAAAATCAACACTCGTTAGAAGCATACAATATATTATCTTCCCTAAGGAGGTCGTCTCATCGTAGAGTGTATACTAACTAACTTAAGAAAATTATATTCGGTGGAGGCTCTTCGTCGATTTACAAACTGCTGTCACAGTAGAATAATCAGAAACAGTTTTGAAAGACAGATCTAGTTACGAGCTACTCCTCACTATCTCAACATAGCATTACTAGAAACGTAGAATATAATTGCAATGTTATATTACTTGATCTAATATTTTGTATAAATTCTCTAGGTTAATAGATATAGAAGATCAAATTTAATCGCTTATATCAAGACCTGAATCTCTCTACAATTATTTAGTATAATTGTTTAAATTATATGTACACTTGCTCTGGCAACAAGTACGTAAACATTACGGATTATTCATAGTCCTTAATATAATAGTATCTATGTCACAGCATGATAGTCGGGGTCACATCTAAGTTATCAGCTAGCTGAGTACTGATCCATAATATAGGGTTATCATTTTGTGCAGAAAAAATAAACTATATACTCTGTTCTCTTAATATATTTATAAATGAAATTTAATACAAATAGACTTTGAAAATGAATTCCTTTCCTTTACTTTTCACTAATACCTCTTTAAATATGTTTTCTAAAAATCATTGGTAGGTACGTTTTGAATAAAAGTAAGTGATAATGATTATAGAAGGTTGATCATTGATTTGACATGAAGGCTTTATTAACTAGACTATTAATTAGAATGTTTACACTAATTTAAAGTACTGATAATAAAGATTACTGTATATTTACTTATTTTATTAATACCTTTATAAAGTTCGACAGGTTTTAAAATATAAAATAAAAATAGTTTAACGTTCTCAAAATTGTAGTGATAACTACTATTAATTCAATGAACCGACCTATATTAATTTATATATGAAGATAACTGATAGTCAAATAAAAAATACCTTGTAATAAATTTATATTAGACAAAGATGGTTTGTTTGCTCTACACAATCAAGAACTTACCAACAGGATACGATATAGATGTATATCTTTAAAATAAGAACTTATAAATTCACATTATTAATAGAAATAGTCGAGGTTGTGTTCATTTAAAACATACCAAAATTAATTAAGATTAATAAATTTCAATATAGTGACATTGTAATATTTTGGACTTAATTTTTATATTATTCAAGTATAACTCCTTCATACTGTCACAATTCTTTTACTCAGTGATCACTAGTAAATCTAAGATAATAAATATATAAACATTATACTATGTTAAGTAGAACCAAAGTTATATTGTTTGAGAGATTTAAGATAGTTAATATTTAAATCTAGTCTTCAACTTAACGAGGATACATCCTTTAGACGTTGTTTGTTACATGCTATATTAATATGAATAACTCTAGTTTATTTTTATATGTCATTATGTGTCTGATGTAGGATATTTACAGTAGTTATTTGTGTGGTTTTATATCTATTGTATAATGATCCTAAATTATCCTTAGATAGAAAAGCGATATCTTGATAGCTCTACCTCGGGAGACATTAATCCCATAACCGAATCACCAGTTTTACTGAACTACAGCGACCACTATATACCCTTATAAGCATTATCATATAGTGACCTATTCCTAGTAATAAAATGAGGTAAGCTTACTAGTCATACGTATAGGTTCACAAATCTTACCTATCCAATCAGTTGAGAAATTGTAGTTTTTTAATATTTCTTAATATTTATATTACTATATAATATGATATATCTTAATAAATTTTGATGTCCCGGTAATGGATTTATGTTTTAACATTCAAAGCGAAGTAAAGTATCATATACTTACGACACCCAAAATATTTGTAAACATAATGAAGCCTAAGCTGAATTCGCTTAGTAATGCCTAAGAAATCTACTTTTATAGACAAAACTTAAAGACTGCAAGAAGGGCCTCACATTGTGAGAATTATAATATGATAAAGATTAAAATGACATTTAATGTTTTAATTTGAATATATTGATGGTTTTGCAGACACCAGTAGGCATCCAGATAATAGCGTATTTCAAATAATTGTAAGCCGGTTTTTGATTTTTCATCAAAATTATTTTTAAACTTCACAATAATGTAAAAATAATTTTAGATTTTATATTTTTAGAAATTTATTTTGATCCTTTGCGTTGTACAAAATTAATAGCGAGCTAATGGAATGCGAATGTATACATGCGAATATTGGTGAATAATAAAGGTTTAACTCTTTTTATTCTAGAATAGTCATTATAAAATTTCTTCTGAAAAATAAGAATTATTTAGAAGAATAGAAAGAACTTGTAAAACGTACGTTAAAATTGCCCTATCTAAAATTTTTGAATAATAATAATAATAATAATAATATAAGAATATTAAAGAATAATTATAAAAGAACAATTAATAAGAATAATCATAATGCAAAAATAATAATAATAATAATAATAATAATATAATAATAAATAATAATAATAATAAAATAATAATAATAAATAATAAGTTCTAAAAATTTCGACTCCGATCCGACTCCGAACTCCACTTACACAGGAATTTTTCGACTCCGACTCCGACTCCACTTACACAGGGAATTTTCGACTCCGACTCCGACTCGACTCCTCTTGCACAGAATTCGACTCCGACTCCGACTCCGACTCCTGGAAAATGGCACGATCCACGACTCCGACTCCACACTCGACTCCGACTCCGCAGCCCTGCATATAAACGTGTAAATGCACTAAAAATATACATATGAAAGGCTAATTACTTTTAAAGAATTTACCAACCCTCATATTAATTGAGGATCGATGATGAAAATTGTGCATTATGCTCAAAAGGAAAAAAAAATTATGTATGAATATTAATAATCATAGCTATTTCTTAATAAAATAATAACAATTTTAGAAAATCAGTCGAATCAAAACACAAAACACAACATATGAATATAATAAAGGGTGAAATATATATAAGCGCACGAATCATAATTTTTAAAAGAAAAATCACTTTTTTATATATAGAATCTGTATATTTGCCGGCGAGCGCGGGTCTCATGATTTTGTGTGACCGTAGACTATTTCATAGAATTTTTTTTATAAATTTTCGTTTCGAAGTTGGTTATCTCCAAATGGTCCACCAGGGAAAATGATAGAGACAGGTTTAAATGTTGATAAAGAACGTATGATTATATAAGATTTCTCTAACTGATCCAACCAAACTATAACTTACCTATGTAAACCAACCTAACCAATTAACTAACCTAACGACCTTTACCTAATATCCGTTATTTAGGCACTCGATTACACTCATAATATACATAAAATAATACTACATACACATGCAACTTGGTATAAACTATGTTTACTTCTTATTTACAGTAACATAATAATTATAAAAACTAACAATTGACAAAGTACTTAAAAATAAAATACATCGAAGAAATGGGGTTAGGGACTAATAATATATAATAAGTAATATATAATTAAATAATTATAATTGAAGGTAAATACTTTCGTCCATGGTATGCAAACGTTTCATTAATTTTTTGCAATTAGTTTCATTTAAGTCTGTGTGTGTGAGGCTTATAATAATAATATTAAATATTAATAAAAATAATATTAATATATATATAATATATTAATATTAAATAAATATATATATAATATATATTAAAGACATGAAATATAACCAATGTACAATAAGTTTATTGCTACGTTTATATTAGTAAACTATCTCGAGTCATCATATGTTGCGTTATAAAGCATGTGAAGAAATTTATATCTCTAGATAACTACTCTTTCTTATCATAAAATCGAACAAGAGGAGAGAAGGAAAGGAGAGAGAGAAGGGAGAGTAACAAATATCAAATAATTTGATAATATTATTTTGCTTATATGAAAATAAATTTAAATATAATTAAATTTGTATAAAAAGTATTATTAGTAAATATAAAGTATCGAGAACTAATTACATATACACAAAATTGAACTGAAAATATGACTTAAAATCCATACCTTTTCATGTATATATTTATAAAAGATTAATCATCATTATAAACCTAGATAAAATTTTAATATATTATAAAATAATTTTTATATATATTATATAATAATATATTAATATATTATTATATAGAAATATAGTCCTGATTGAGATATACTGATTATATAACATTATTAACAAAGAATTTGAGTTACGCTTAGCTGATCGTTGCCTCTGTCGACCATTGATATGCGGACAGAGATCACACGATCGAAGCTAACGCCTTCACGATCAAAACTTCTGATATATTATAATTATGTGTTTTAAGACTTTAGGCTCAAATTCTACTCCCTACGATTAACGCTTCGAATACTTATATAATATTATAATAATATTAATTTAAATATATATAATAATTATATACATATCAAATTATATTTATTAAAATATATATAATATATTTATTATAATATATATTATTATAGTATTAAATTAGTATTATATAATAAATATATAATGAATATTACTATATATATATATAATAATATATATTATAATTAATATTAATTATAATATATATATATTATAAATATAAATATATTACCTTGATTGGATGCCTGACAAAGTGTTGCTTTAGAATAAAGCGAGAATTAATAAGAGATACAGGTGGAAGGTAAAAGAAGTTGACAATTACAAAGTTTAGAATTAGAATTTCACGAGAGATCTTACAAGAATGTGAATGTAATTGATTGTCGTTAGATCGAATGATGGAAGAGTTAGAGATCTGGTTAGAAACCCTGCACCCTATCATATGCAACAACTACAGGAAATAATGAGCCTAATGGCCGTGAAACTTGATTGAACCTCTCGTAGAAAGTAAGATTTTTTTGCCGTTATAACTCCACGAGCAGGGCTAAGCCGTAGAACACGGCATTTGACTGTCCCAGTCAACAAATGGACCAATCTAAATGTTCTCGATTCTTTACCATTTGCGTGGTCAATTCTATCTGGCGCGGTCTATAATCCCCTATCTCATATGATTTATTACTGTTATATAACCTTTGGTCACGCCCTTAACCCAACCAGTCCACCCATCAGATACACTGATTTTTATGGCACACACACTACACACACACAACACACCACACACACACACACACACACCACACACCACAAACCTACCACACCACACCACACTACACACACCTACACGCTTACTTTGAACTGCTGACAAGGAATAGTGCAAGATTGATGGAGAATGGAAATAAGCTGTGTAACGTGTGCTGCGAAATCATTTGTAATAGACAATTCTGAAAAACAAGTCAACACTGCCCAAGTTCTGAGAAATAGCGGTTAATCATGTTCAGAGATTCAGCAAAAGAGTTAGTGCTCATTGAGAAATAGGGTGAAATGAGTATCTGCTAGCTGTATAAATCATTGGAGGTCGCGTGCACATACGCATCATCGATTCTTAAGAGGAGGTTCTCGAGTGAGAGCAGTTGTCGCCGAAAATGATCTCACGCTGGTCTAAGCAAAGTGTTTTTACTCATTTGTAAATAGAAGAGATGGCCTAAGATTATAGTAGATTTGATATAATAGAGATTAGGTATGTATAATAGTGGTATAGTAATTAAAGATAGGTATGAAGGATGGTAGTAATAGTGATTGTATAAAGAGAGTGGTGTAATAGTGATTGTATAAAGAGGTGGTGTAATAGTGATTGTATAAATGAGAGTAGTGAATAGTGATATAAGGTGCCATTAAGTTCAGCTTAGAAAGGAGCTGGAGGGTAGAAGGTTAGATGAGAGGTGGATGAGCTAAAACCCTAGATTGTATTTCAATAAGGAGAACAGCGTGTAAGGAACCACCTTAAATATGTAGTACACACTATATACAAGAAAGAGCAAAATACGACTCCTTATAATTTAATGTATGCAAACTGGTGAGTGGTGCGCGAGTGTCGAGGAGCTCAGAGATCCCATCCCCTAGAGGGCTTTGCTTAGGAAGAAAGAATAGTTCCTAGTTTATCAAGTGCTGGTTAAGAGAAGACCGTCACATTGAAGATCACAGGAAGATCTTTTGTGCTTTCGAAAGATATTCGTATTTGTGTGGCAAGATTTACGTTGATGCTGTGATGGATGAAGCGATTACGACATCGTGTTTCTTGCGTTCGTCATTGGACAATACCATTTTTCTTGCCACATATAGAGATACAGAAAGAATCAAGGACATCCGGTACCAAGACAAACTCGCGGGTCATCGTATTGCTGTTGAGATGGTTCGACTCCCAACCAAAATTGATGGAGTATTGAAGGGGTGGAGTTCATCGGCCAGGAGTGTGATTGAGACGTAGTGATAGAAGGGTCATTAATTAAGAATAGAAAAAGAGTTAGAGGATAGGGCAGAACCTTGAGATACCCATATAACTGAATGAACGAAAAATGGTGGCGCCTACAACAGCTGATGCTAGCTAGTTAGATTGGAACGACCGGAAAGGTAAAATCAGAGATAGAGAACATAAGAATTATTAAGGATTAGGCAGAAGAAGGGAAGTTTAGAGATCAAATCTTTGTGCCAGAATCTATCGATTAGTTGTGTGCTTTCGAATATGTTCTAGTGCCAGTAAAGTGTCACAGTTAAAAGTTTTCATCAACCGAAAGCGAATTAGCAGAGAGACAGAATCGGAGGAGAGAGATAGAGGATCACCAAGTAGAGTCCATTTTGTTTTACGAAATGTGTTCTTCATCAGATAATTTAGAAGGATGAAGATTATACAAGTCTTCATATTGAGGATAGAAGAGTGTTCGAAATTTTATGAAGAAAGGAGGTTAAAGCGATACGAATAGGAACGATAGTTAGAGTCAGGGAGAGGGGGAGTTCCTATCTCAGGTACAGAGGATGGAGGCTGGAATTAAGCGAGCAAATTTCCAGCGATGAGTCAGGGAAGAATGCAAGAGTGGGACACGACGAATTAGACTCGACGGACAGTTGATGCTCTGGCAGAAAGAGCACCCAAGCCAATGTACTTTGAAGAACCACGGAGGATCCCTCGGCACGTACAGATCCCTTTCTCTCTTCGCACGAGCCAAGACAGCGCACCAACAATGGCTTCATCAGGAACATGCGCCAATCACTTTCTCCGACCCCTTGCCCTTGGGGCCACTCAACTTGAGTTGGGAGGGCGCGAGTAGCTCTGTCCATCGTGCTAGACGTGGGCCATTAGTGCCACTGCTTGACGCTACGGGTTCGTAACTTTTGCAGACGTACCGAAGTGACCGTTTGCCCTCGTGCCCCCTATGATAGCCACTCAGGCCAGGAATACACAGCAACAACGCTCAGCTTTGATAACTTTCTCTTTTTTCTTTGCCCCCTGCTCGACTGTGCTTGTGACCGAAAGCAGGACCGGTCTGGCCATATCTTGCTTTCTCTGCAGCCGCGAATTTTTCGTGTCACGATCTGGCGACCTCACCTGCTGGTTTTGAGTATCCTAGTGTCCTGTGTCTGTAGTCCTGATGACTGTGTCCTGTGTCATGCGTCCTGTGCTTCCTTTAGTCCTGGTCCCTGTGTCCCTGAATGTCCCTGGTCCTTGCGTCCTGGATGTTCTTGGCCTGGTGTCCTGTGTCCCATGTACCCTGCGGTCCCTGTGTCCTGTGTCCCTGTGTCCCTGCGTCCCTGTGTCCCTGTGTCCCTGTGTCCTTGTTCCTGTGCCCCTGTGTCCCTGTGTCCCTGCTTCCCTGTGTCCCTGCGTCCCTGTGTTCCTGTGCCCTGTTCGCCTTTATCCCGTGCGTCCTCGTCGCTCCCTGTGTCCCGTGATCCCGTGTGCTGCGTCTGTGTTCTTTGTCCGTGTCCTGTGCCTGTGTACCCTGCGTCCCTGTGGTTTCGCTGATGTACCTGTGTCCGCTGCTGTTCATGCTGACACCTTGTTGTCCCTGTTGTCCTTTGTGCACCCTGATGTCGCCTGCAGCTCTCTGTGTAACAATGGTCATGCGCCCTGTGTTCCTTGTGTCCTTTGTTCCTGTGTCATCTGTCACGTACCCTTGTTCCATTTGTCCCTTGTCCCTGTGCCCTGCTGTCCTGTGTCCCTGTGTCCTGATGGTCCCTGCTTCCCTGTGTCCTGCTACCCTGTTGCCCCTAGTGGTGCCAAATCTAATGAGACCCAACGCAAAGCGATTTAATCCAGTTTGCTGTTTTGTTGAAGGGAGATATGCTGTCCACTCCATGCCAGATGAGTAAATACTAACAGTCGAGAAGTCTGCACAGGTCACAAGGATTCTCTCAACGAGCAGAGATATTTCCTTAAGAACAATAATCAACTGAAGAGTTTCACCCCACCGTGTCCTCCTTGCTCCACCGGCTTACTCAACCATCGGTTCCCTTGTTTTCTCCGCGCTTTACTCGGCTAAAGTAGCGCACTCCTTTGTTGACACCCCCGTCTCAACAGCCAAGAACACGGGCTTCAAACATACGCGGCGCTTCCTTGATCAGGCGCACGTAAACCAATGGACCTAATTGAAGCCCATTTTGGTTGCAGCAAAATTGATTTCACTTTATGGCCCTTTTGATATGGCCTCCTAAGATCGTGCGAATCCCCCCAAGTGAACCAACAATGGATATATTCCTGTTGTGAGTTCAGTGCCGTCAACTGGTCTTCAGCCAGCCCGGCAATCCATCGACGCTCGCCGCCACCACATTGTCGCGCAATTACAGCTATTAAGGTCGTATTGTCGACCGCAGTCTCGTCGTCTCACGCCTTGGGACCCTTCGGGGTGCCCAAAATTTCACCTGAATGTCGCCTGGTCACACACATTTACATGCGATCATCTTAGTCATGCATGTCACATTGTTCCTTTCGATACTCACACACTTTTCCCTAACTAGTTATTATACATGACCAGCGTATATTATACCATGGACGTAACAACAAAGACTTATCCCAATGAGTTCCGTTTATTTTTTTTCCCTTATATTTTATTTATAATATTATAATTTATAATAATATTTATTATTATATGTTTAATGTTAGTCATATATAGATTTCTTACTATTGGATTTCGATTCGGCTATCGCTATCCTTTTTAATTATATTTCTCTATATAATAAATATACATTATAATCTGTCATTTCTACGAATACTCCGAGCTGCGGTGGTGGCACACTCTTTATTCCTCATGTTTTTATATTAACGTGGTCAGACATGGTAGCACTACCCGGGGGATTCCCACCCCAGCCATTAATATTCATATTAGTTGAGTAACTCTGTCTTTTGTGGGTAATCCCGCGGGGTTCGTTATTCGTTAGAAGGTCTATTTTTTTTGTGGGTCACTGAATTTGGTGGCGTAACAGATTTGGGTGGGTATGATGTATTTTTATTAAAAATGACCACCAGAAAGATAGAAGTAACGATTGGAGCTCCTACATGTGCTATTCATTGAACAAATTCAGTAATTTACAATATAATCCCTTTTTATGTTCTTATTTATATGAGATAAACGGTTTTCTCTTGATATATTTAATTATTTCCTTGGTTAATATTCTCCAAAAGGTCCAATACTACATTTCCACGAACATATAAACTCTCCACTACCTCATCTCCCGACGCAGCCTTCAATCCTCACCGAGTTTATACCTAGTAAGAATCGGTAAAAGTGATTGTTCGATAGTGTGTCTGAACCCATGGGTTCGAAGTTAGAAGAAATTTCTTATAAATATACTATAAAAAAAATTCAGTCTACCATTATATCATATATGTTCATATTTTTTAATGGCTGCCAAATTTCCATCATACTTCGTCAATTGCTACCAATTATTTATACTGCAGAGATATAGGGCTCTGCGGATATAATATTTATATAGGTAGCTAATCGGCTTTCGTATGTATATGGTACTAATATAGAGAAGATATATATGTTGTATGTTAAAATTATATAATCGATTAATGCTCTATTGATATAACTTCAGTCGTAGTCAGTAGACTCTCTGATACCTGAGTATATACTATAAGGGTTAGTATCGATCATAAGCCATCATTGATGAGTATAATCCGCTAACTAGTAAGATATCATACCTATGATACTGTGTATAAATGAACATTAACCTCCTCGTATATATTAAAGTAGTGTTGGATGAAAACTCTATACGAGCGATATGTGTCAAATTGTGTTCCAACTGTTTAGGAGGTTTTACTCTTCTTATCTTGATTTGCAGCTCCTATCGATTTTATGGTTTTTATTATGTAATTATCTTGATCATTGCAATATCCGATTGAAAATTCCACAAAGGTTCAGGATCACCCCCTCTCCCCGCCCCCGCTAGACGGAGTTTCGATAGAGTGGAGCGTTCTAGATGTATCCGTGATGAACTACGAACATTTCATCCTTGCAATACTAATAAGTGCTCAAGTGGATTTGAGGCTTTTAGACTTCGACAAATTTGCATTTTAACACTGAATTGTGGTATTTAGTCAAGAGGAGACGGCGCTAGATAACAAAAATGACGATGGCTGAATTCATGCAACTCAGTTTTTGGTGTGTAGGAAGCTGATCATACTAGTGCTACAATTTGTGGTGGAGGCGAGCCGGACAAAAATATTCGTGGGTTTCTATTAATAATACGCATCCATGAGGTTCCAGTATTTATGTGAAACTTACGAGGAGATATGTGGTTTATATATATCAATAAACAATTAAGAGTATATTTAAAATAGTCGAAAAATTTAAATGCACTTGGCGCACAAACTTTTTTCACTAGGGGGTGTCTCCGAAAAGGTATACTCAAATCAGTTGAGTGTGCTGATGGTGACAAATATTCCTTATTAAAATTTTTATAACAATAAAAAAAGCAATTACTATAAGTTAAGGCATTGGTAGCCATATTAGATGCTTACTATAATATAAACTTATTGATTTTGAGACAACTTACCTTTTCTTCTAGATGTGCAGTCTCTAATATAAGTTCTGTTCTACGATTAGTTAATTTTTTTATTCTTCCGTCACGTTTTCAAAAGTTAACAATTCATTCTAAGTATGATATAATTGAATTTGGTCGATATTTGGTTCTTATAATATAACTGTCTGTTATTGTAATGATTTTATAGTTTTCATAATTAATATCGAGTTCTTAGGGATTATGATATTAACCTCAACAGACTATCAGTAGTCTGTATAATAAATAATTACGAAGTCCTCGATGTAGAAGAATGTTGTTCAAGATGGGCGGGATATATATCGATGTATGAGATGTAGACCAGGTTATGTGATATAATCAATTTTAGAATTAAGATGCTCTCTTGATAATGTTAAATTTAACATTCGAGGGTACTGAAAAGATACGCGATTAATATGTTTGAGAAGTGTAATAGAATAGGTACCGCTTAATGAATTTATGTAATTTATTACTTATAGTACTGTCGTTTAGATGATGCTGTACAGTTTATTAAGTATAGCTTAGTGTATTATTCGTACGTGATCGGGTACTTAGGTTGTAACGTTGTACATATTTATTATCTATTACGTTTATCTAGGTAGCTGTTAAGCTTGATTTTATATAATTGATAATCACAATCTTGGTATATACTGTTGCACAAATTAGATTAGTAATATGGTTGAATGTATTATAACAAAATATATTTTTGGTGTTATATGTTATCATAATAATTATACTCGAACAAATATGACATGAAATCTCGAATGCAAATCAGTAGTAGATCAAAAGATATTCTATTAGTTGTGGAGGCAGGCGGTTAGTGGTATACTTATTATGAGAAGAAATCAATCCGCGAAAATACTCTCTATGAGAATTCTTATTGCATCATAATATATTTGGTAATGAAAATCTCGTGCGTCGTGGCTTGCATGAATGTAAGACACGCTCTTAATTATTTTTTTAATCACAAATAGAGAAGCAGTATCGATAATTAGTCATTTAGATTTAAGTGGTGACGAAATAGACTCAAAGATAATGGAGGACCTGTTATGATTCGTTGGACCGTCGATTTTTTTTTTTCTTTTAATATAGGGAAAAATTTAATATCATACTAACAATCCATTCACGCAATTATGGATGGCTTTACAACTTTCAATATGTGTAATAATTTTTTAAAGATTCTCAATGATCTTCTAGAAGGAATAGTGAAAGAGCTTTACGAAGGGTATGGAATAGTCTCGGATAACCGGATCACTGAGCCAGAGCAATGTAATGTTATTATGAAAAATTATTCCATTTGCCATATGATTTCACGAAGAAAACCAAGCACATTAAAAGATTTGTGAGAAGATGATTACGATAATACTTATATAATTTAGCAACTAGTTTTTTACTCATAGTTAAGTGTCATTTATGATTGCGTATAATTCTCTCTCTCTCTGGACGTGATATCCGCAGGGTAAGATGGAATGTAATTGCTTATGCAAGTATTTTGATTCCCATAACAGTGAGATGCGTAGTCCTTCGTTTTCTCGGCTTGTATTATACTGCTTTATGATGGCGGTGCATCCATAACTCTTCAGATGTACTGTTCTAATTTGAAAGTTTATACAAGATTTAATCGCTTACAGTGTAAACAACTCTAGTAGGTCGTCCTGTAACCCTTAGACAGGTTAATTATAGATTTGTAATTGTGATATTAAACTTATGGTAATATATAGTTATATGAATAACCTTATATGCGCGTTGGATAAATATTGTAATTAGGATATTGACTGTGGAAAAAAGCATGATAATATAGGTATATCGTTATGATATAAATAGATACAATGTACTATAGTTTACTTATTAACAAATGTTAAAGAAAAGGGTATTTCTTTTAAATGTATTATAATTGTAAAGTGACGTAAGTATGGTGTTAAGTTTGTACATATGATACAATATTTTATTTTATTAGCTTATATGTGCGTGCACTGCGTTATATAGCGTATTATAATCGTTTTGTCATATATTATCGGTAGTGATGTGCTATCAAGTCCTCCGATAATACAGCACAATAGGCGCAAGTTACTGTAGTAGGAAGAATCCAGCGGTAATACTTATCACCGCTCCGAATGTGATGGTCCTAAGCTTATAATATTAGTGTAGTTATATTAAAGATTTCGATGTGTGATTGTATCATAATATCCTATTATGTTTAAAATAATTAGCTTAATTATATATATGTTTTATATTAAATAGTCCTATATTTTTATATTTTATCGTAAATGTAATCCGGTATAATAATTATATATAATTTATAAATGTGTTTATGCATGTATTATGTAAATATTAATATTGTCTGCTAATCTAGATGTATGTAGCTTCCTCGTTTTGAACTGGAATGCTCGAGCTTTAATCAATATCAGATAGATGTATAGGATAATGTATAGAGGGTACACACAATTTTTCTCCTCGACAAGGTAGGACGTCTTTAGGCACCCGTGGTTAACTCGGGCTTGTGACAGTATGTTTATAATAGGAATAATCCAACAGTACACCAAACCTTACCCTAGCCGGGTTCACTACAATACATCACAAATAGGGTATAAATCCTAATAATTAATCTAAATATTAGCTCACACTCATGTCGTCGCCTAACCTAATTGACTACTATATTTCATATGTCAATATATAACATTACTCATACCATAAAACATTGCACCATAGGAGGTTTAGTTAGAACTAAATCACGTAGTAATAGCTGATTATAATATAATATATGTTGGGTTAAAATCGAAAAATAATATAACTATATAATTAATGAGAAAGACAGACTATAATATATATTAGTACATTTTGTAAAATCGAAGTAAATATCAATATTAATTTAGTTAATATTACTTCTTATTAAAATAATATTAATTTATTTAAATACAATAGTATTGATTATAATATCTATAAATACAATATATTACCTCAAATTGAATGGTGAATTTCTATCTCTAAAGGTATATAGGGTGGAGCTAAGATTGGTCGATAATTAATAATTGATAATTATTTTGTAAAAGCTCTCTCATATAATTTCTTATGAGGTACTAATATTGCAATATTTTATCTATAGTGAGTTGATTGTGGTATCTATCTTGTAATAATTAAAAAATTATCAATATATAAGATTCATGTGTTACTCACTCACATAGTATTTTCATGTGTTAACTTCAATCAATACTAATTACGTTAACTAAGCCGTTCTAATCTACCTGTCTTAATTTACACTATACTTACTATACTACTCATTAAGATAGCTTATACGGAGCCGTTCTTGAGTCAGCTATAGTTCTGCAATTAGATAGCTAGACTACACATAGTAGAGATGAATTCAAGCTAATGTTTGGTATGTAGAAGCATCCATAGCGCTTCCTGGAATGCGGCTGTAGTATATATATGCTTATCAGAATTAATATCTATAATTATAATGTATATCGGTTATCGACGTAAGTAATAGATGGAGTTACTCTGGATACTCGCAAAGTTACTTATAAACAGTTTATCCTCGACGGCTCTATACGATCGATAATTTCACTTATTTATCATAAATATATCCATAATGCTTGTCGATATTACTTCGTAATGGTGTCTTCATTGTTTAGTCTTCTCCTCTTGATATCAGATATTTTTGTAATTTACAGGTCTTTAAAGAATAATTAGCTTGTCAGAGACTTCTTCTCTCTAGGACTTCTTCTTAATTGATTTAGGTATTAAAAATGGTACCTATAAAATATATGAATACTAGTCATTTCCATCTTTAAAGCTCATCGTAGATA
Organism: Trachelipus rathkii; assembly: GCA_015478945.1. Lineage (NCBI taxonomy): Eukaryota > Metazoa > Arthropoda > Malacostraca > Isopoda > Trachelipodidae > Trachelipus > Trachelipus rathkii. The sequence continues at coordinate 27,463 of JABUQX010078764.1, forward strand.
GCATACATAATGCCATGTCAGCTACACTGCCTCCTGTACGGGATCAAGGATGTTAAAGATATGTCTACTTTGAATATAAATAATAGTCATTACGTAAAATCGATATTAAAATTATTAAGTTGATAATAATATTCTATTATATGAAACTAGTAGTAAGATATAAATGCATGTCTGTATGTGTATTATTAGTTTCATAAAATATTTATTAATGTTCTTTTTTTTCTCTTTATTAAAATTATGTTAATTATATCTTATTTCAGATATCTTAAGTTAACTCACATAGTGTACTCGGCTGAATTTATCTATTTATACTTCTTTTAACCTTCGTATAATCGATGGTAATCTTTTTCTTCACCATTATCTCTGATGGTCTCTTATCCATTTCACTTATCAATTTATGTTGAATGGCTGACGATATCTCTCTATAAAGGTCTGTACATTGGAGTAGACATTTACAACTGGCTGCGTACATATCGCTAAGAGTGATTTCGCAAAGGTCAATTTCTATAGCCATAGATGGTGGTATTTCGAACGATACTTACATTAACGTACTGAATGGACTCGTTAAAAGCTCTTTATTCTTGTGGCGGTATATTTCCTTCAATGGAAGGATTTTCTAATGCTTGCATCATTCTCAGTTTACTCAAAGTTGCTCCTAAGATAAACGTCTGATCTTCACTTTGTGTTGCTTCAGGACTATTGCGTCTAGGCATAGGCTTATGGGATGTATTGACATATTGAAGCATCTAAAAACCGTTTCGCTAAAAAATACTGTTAAATAATAATGTTCTTAATATAGTTTCCTAACATGATATTGTCTAGATTGTCTGCGTATTGTGTTCCATAATCATTTAACTATTATACTAGATTTGATATTGTTGTGAAGTGAAGACAATGATAAATAGAATAAATCAATGTTTTTTTATAACTATTTTATCTCCTCAATATTGCGTGTGGATAACCTTTCAATCTATCGGCCTTGCCAGACTCGGTTGATACAGCCTATCGAAACCCCGGCTCACGTGATTTTACTCAGGTAATTCATGTAATTCTCATATCGGTCGTGTAATAATAAATTTTCGGGTGTTTATATCAATTGTAGGTACTTTTCGTCATAATTATGCAGACCGTTCTTCAAGTAACTAATACTACTAAAGCACAATAAGATGTCTGCTCTCTTATTATGGCTTCATCTCTAGGACTTACTATTCGTCGATTATGCCACTGACGATAACTGATAGCTACTTATTTGAAAAGTTACACAATTAATTATATTCAGTTGTCATTGTTTCAGTTTTACGTGCAAGCTATACTGTGTCAATATAGCACTTTCCTATGTTACCTTATTCTTAATCGTTGTTTGTCTGAGTGTTACATATAGTCTCGTATGCTCGAATATATGTAGGATGTGGAATATAGGTGCTTGTTTCTTGCCCTTTTCTCTAAAATGCTTTTCATAGATGACTTGTTAGTCTTTCTCGTGTCATCTCTGTGATTCTCGAAAGCGGAGCTGAGATGACTTGCAACAGTCTGCTCATGTTATGGGAGGGTCTACGCCGGAGAGGGACAGTGCTATATTCTAGCTCGATCCTCAGGAACGTCCAATTTGGACCAATATCGCGAATATACTTTGGATACGGTGGATGAGATGTGTCACTTATCCAGATACTCTCTAATTATCTTATAGAATTTCCTGTTGTAGTGTACTGTTAACTTTGAGCTATCAATGATTCTCTCTCCGCTACTGTCACTGCTGAGGAACTTAATCTTAGCATCATCTCTCCTCACAAACAGCGTTTTATAATTTCCGATACTCTCAAACTTTGTGTTGTGTGATCTGTCTCTCGTGTACAAACCTCCATGAATCACTTATTTAGTGAAAGGTTATACTTTGGGATATAAAACAGAGTCTTTAGGTATTACCCTTAATACTTGATATATACACACGGCTCTGTTTACTCTCGGTGGCAAGTACATCCAAAACATAATCACAATTATATCCTATAGGAGCCTTTCAATAATACTTGTTCCTCTCCCTTACTTACTATTATTAGCTTGGTTGTGCCTGCGCTTATCGTAATATTGCTGAGCAACCAGAGATTGTATTTATGTCTCAGACAGTTCTACTTGTATTATATTTTCCATTTTTTATACACTGTTGACTGGTACGTGCCTCCTTACGCATGATTACTTCTAATTTCATATAGGTCCGTTGTATATGCTGCGTATCTCAGTAGCTTTTTCGCGAGCTTACATGTTTTCCTGTTCTCAGTCTGATCATTCATAGATGTGAACTGGTCGTAAGCGTTGGTATGCGTTGCCTATGTCATTCAATTAGAATGAATAGATCTAGGAGGAGAGTACTGGGGCATTACTGTCTATGACTATCGAGGTCGTCTGGGCCTGTCAGCATGTCTGATCGGCGCTTATCCTCTCTTCTCATAACAGTGCGAAATATGCGACTGATTAAAGGGGGGAAGGATTGCACCTCTGTGATAGACCTTATTCCGCAATGTATTGTGGTATCTGTTATCTTCTACTTTCTACTCGATACCATTATACCCTTGATAACTATTTGTCTCTCAGATGTAATTTCAAATGAAGAATTATTTACTCTGCATACAACAATATTTTACTAACTCAATTTTATCTCCAAATTACTCATAGGTATATACGCACACAAAATATCTGCAATTTCAGCTTATATATTCTTAATTATATAATAATATCATTTCTCTCATTCTACTCAGAACGTCTCCTACATGAATTTAATAAACTATCTTCTCGCACATTTAAAGTGGTTATAAGTAGGTGAGTTCTTTGCTAATATACGACTATGTTTTAATTGCTTATATACCTAACCTTTCGTATTATTATAATGTTAAACATCACTTTTTTTTGAACTTCGTAGGGAGGACGCTTCGTAGTGATAACTTATTTAATATAGTATGTGCTCTCACTTATTTGTAATCATCCTATGAGTGGTAGGTAATTATATATAATTGTAAGCTAATGTTTACAATATTACTATAATGTAAATTTTATTTCTAATTTTCTTCATAGTAGTTTATTTTATAATAAAGGCATGTTTTTATTTAGGTATATGTACCTATTTACGTATAGGCAAGGATAATTATACTTCTCCTTCTTACTTTCTATCTTGACTTATTTAATTTTTTCACTTTTCTAAATAACATTATATATATATATATTGCAGTAGATATATATTTCTAGTATTATTTATAGCTAGTTCTATCCACCAAAGAATTGCGCTTGACAGTATTTTTACGATATCTAATACTTTAACTTGTTATAAAAAGTATTTATTTACTTTTAATATATATTAATAACATATTATATAACATAATTTTTAAGAAATGTTTGTGTAAATATTATGATTAATAGTTTAAAATGATTATTAGATATAATAAATACATTTGAATCGGTAAGTATGTGTTATAATTATTTACTATTAATATTTATCAATAAACGATTATTTATCGAAGGGACTGTTTAACAGAGAAATAAAAATCTAGATAGATTTTTATAGCTTATGAGTCGAAAACTTATTGGATGAAAATATTTCGACTGAAGTTATCTGTCGGCTCTTGTAATAAAATTTTAGAGAATGACACGCCTTTATACTATTCTGTGGTTAATTGCGCAAAGTATAACGTCTCATGATAGTTTACAACCAAATACTTCTCATTATTAAGAACGAATCTAAAAAATACACTATATTATATTTGTATATAATTTAGTGTGTATAAAGTTAAACGTACGTAGGCCATAGAATAATTGCATCCAATTAATTCAGCATGATCTGATGTAATGTGAAGTTGTTACTAACTTAATACATACTGAGACTCAGACTCAATGTTAATATATGTTATTGAGCGATCACGGTTATTGAAATCTTTCTCATGCTATGCACGTGGTGTCTACCTTTACCAATAACCGTATTTAATAATAGATTGAATATTATCATGAGACTGAGACTACACAATGTATGTGTATTATTGTGAAACAATTTAAGATATCAATTATCAATAAATAAAACAAACATTGAGTATATAGGTAATTTTAACTAAGTACTCAGCTGGTTCTTTATCTATCATTGATAATTTTAGTGCACTATAAATGGAGTGACGAAGATCCGAGTTAGTTCAGGCAATGAATACGACATGTTCGAAGAAAGTCATAATATGACTCGAAGACTTACAATATCCTTTTCGCATGTTGCTTGATTTATCCTTGTTATTAGCTTATTGTTTGATCATCTTTGTGGATGAGTAAATACTTATCCCGAACATACCAGACAGGTATCTTTTCATATTATCTCATAGATAAACATGTGAACCTTATCTAACAGAATAAGTTTCTTTATGGATATTAAATGTTCACCTATATATATGTTATAATTAAAATAAAAACAATAATCCTAATTTATTAAAGATTTTTTATTTCCGCGCTAAGTATTTACGTATGCATTTTTGTTTTTTTGTCTCTTTATAATTAAATTCTCTGTTGATCTATTATTATTATCATTCTATTAAATAATTACTTAATACGTGCCACCTCTGTGATACGTGTAAACTGTTGTGATATTCTAAAAAATTCGTTCAGGTAGAAACTCATAAAGTAAAGTATTCATAACACTTATTTATCTATTTATGGGGGCAGGCTCACCGCCTGCCCCACTCCTGACGGACGTCATGATGTTAGCATATATATATCCGTTATAAGTATTAGTGTATAATAATATATTGAACTCGATTTATGAATAAAATTTGATTTTAAAATATTACTGGGTAATAAAATGTAATAAATTAAATATAATTAAGGGATTAATTTTCAATAGACATTAAAACATACTAAATAGATAGCTAAATTATGATATTACGTTCTGTTATGTAAATGTTTATTTATCTTTATGCTAATTATACAGATTTATAAAAAATCCAGTTAAATTAACTTATTATCAATCTATTTATAGATCATATTTGTTCAAGAAACTGTTATTGTATATAGTTATGTATGGTTTAAAATATAATTGGATAAATTATATTATTATGCTCTTTGATTGGATTAATAACTTTGTATGTTTTGCATATATTTAACTAGTTTATGGCTTACTAATGATAGTTGTACTTATTTTGGTTCTCATGCATGGAAATTTTATGTGTGTTTATATTATTTTTATTTGTTTTAAGTCTTAATTGAAAAAGAGTATTAGTTTATTCTGATACTAATTTCGCGATGTAGTCTCTGCTATAGAAATTAGATCAGATATGATTACCAATATAATATTAATTCTTTTGAATACCATGTTTATACAATTGTGTCAGAATGTTAAACTCAATTAAAACGATTAATCCATATGATATGATGAATATTCGATTAGCTTACTACGCAGAAAATATAAGAAACGTTTATTCGCTGAACATAGAGTCTAGGTTTCTTGATACTTCGGCAACAGTTGATATTCGTTACCTCTTACCGATGTGAAGTGCCGGACTTATTGTAAATGTTATTACAGTTTATATGTGACGTAAGCTGTGTTAGGTATTTATGTTCGTTATGTATAACACTATTTTTTTATGTCTCGGTTAATGCTATGTTAGTCTTTAATTTTTGAGTTGAAAACTTTATTACGTGATTATATCATTCGTTGTTATATTATGATAATTTAGCCAATGTTATGATAAAACTTTTTTGTTATATATATTACATTGTTATACAAGAGGTTAATCAACGTTAATATGTTAGAGTTTTGCTTGAGAAAGTATGAGCTAGGTTACGATTATTTGTTTGATTTAATGTTGTTACTCTATCTAGTTGTTGTGAGTGTATGATAAACGTTGTTAACGAAATACAAGAATTCAATGGATTGACGTTTAAATTTTTCCGAAAAGTGGGATGAGTTTGAGCAAATTTCGATTCGAATATATGTATCTGAATAATAATCTCTAGTGTTAATCAGTAAGAAATATACTATAATATATAATGTACAATAATCGAATTTGCTCGTGTAAATGTATTATGTATATGAAAATTAAAATAAATTGCATGTTAATATCTGAATTTCTATATTGTATTAAACAATAAGTTGTATATATATGGCAATCGTTGAAATAGAACTTCTTGGTAACTTTTAATGTGAGTTCATATCGACTGTGTTATTATTATCCTATATTGTGATATTATCGTCTTTATGATTGGTTAGAAAGTAAAGAATCCTATTAGCCTGTTAGCATTGTTTATACATATTTTATCTTTCTGAGATATAAAGGACATTTTATCCTGTATGGATCTGGGTACTTAACTAGAAAATCGCCTACGCATATATCTCTAACTGACTTCAGTATGTTTGTAGATAATATCACTTATTTAATCTCTGAGAGCTAGGTGTTTAAAGTAAGTGGAATCTTGTGTTTATAATAGATTTGTATCAGTTTTATATTCACATTTAAAAATGGTGAGTAAATTAGATAAATAGTTTGGATTTAGTATATTAAAGTTATTTTTTTTGTCTCTCTTATATAACATAGTTTATCATTATTCATTTATCTGGTTCGGGTATGCTTTTGAATGTTATATCTTTATTGCATAGTTTATAACTTTTAATTATGTTAAGCTGATATTATTACATTGGCCTCTTATATAAATTAGCCTGTTTGATAAAAGGTCCTGTTATATAATTCGCATGTTTAAATGTAATAATAAAATAAATCCATAGATAGTTTTATGTGTGAGTATATGCTGTGAAGTGTGAATATGTTTTGAACTAAGTTGATGTAAAATATGATTACTAATTAGACTAGTAATCCTTATCACTGTAGTTAGTTATGATGAAGATCTTTTAGTTAACTAGTTATACGTTTTTTTAATCAGTGCTTTATATAAGATATGTAGTATAATACATAAGTAGCGTGTTGTCTCGGTGTGGATATATTTTTATGTTCTAGATATAGATCATATAATGTATATAGCTATTATTATATATCATGGAATTAATGTGAAATACATGTTAACAGTAGCCAAATAGTTCCCGTTTAGATAAGTGATATGTAAAATTTAGACCGAGATATGGCTATTTAATTTGTGTATTAATTACCGCTATAAATTAATATTCATCCGTAACATGCTTTTGTTTCGATCATAATAGCTTTGAATAAATAAAGTGTGATATATGTGTTTAAGTTTTTAGGAGTCCGTATACACTGTTGGTACAGTACAAATTTAAATCATTGTTCAAGTTGTGCGTTGAGAAACTTTGTTAATATAACCCTGCTGTATTTTAGGCTGAATGTTATTGTTTATCATGGTCAAAGAATATCATTATCTATTCTTAAGTTGAAATATAATATGTCAGCTTTACTGAGGTCAAAACTTTGTTATGGTTTAGCTAATAATTCGTTGATAAGTAGTCTATTTCCTTGCGAAATCTTTTTATTATCTCCATAAATTGACTACACGAATATTGTGTATAACTATGAATAGCAATTACGATTTACGACACTAACTGATAATCGATAGATTCTGATGTATAGATGAGGTTAATGAGACTCGTGAATGAAGAGAAGTAGTGATGATATATTGGTTTTCGATTAACTATTAGTTTGAAGTATTTTTGCGTTTAATGATTATGGGATTAAAAATACACAATATTTTATTTACGATTATATAAAATATAAAATTAAATTAAAGAAGATAATTAAATTAGAAATTAAAAAGTATTTAACGAAATAAATTAGAAAATTTAATAGTTTTTTTTTATTAAAAAATACAAAAACAATAAAAATTAACTAAGAAATAACAAATAAAAATAAAAAGTTTTTAATAAGTTGTTATTTAAATAATCATATAAGACAATTAGTCAAATACCAGTAAAAGGCATGGAAATTTCTAATAAACTTCAGTCTTCGTAGTTGTTGACCCTCTGTAGTCCCAAGAAATTCCGTCAAGTAATTAGCGTTACGTAGTTCGG
>JABUQX010078765.1:0-42341 GCA_015478945.1 Trachelipus rathkii
TGTTACACCACCTTCGATAAATTGATAAACAGACTAACAGACATGTCTGATGATATAATCTCACGCTAGACAATTATATAAAAATGTGGAGGGCTAGTCTGAAAGACCGACGTGTAGAGACGAATAAAATCGCACTCGCGTGATTTGTAAGATAAGGATAAACTGAGGTACTACATGGATGTGGTAATCTGACAAGCTCAATGCCCTAGTGCAACAACGCTGGTCGCAGCAATAAAATTAAACATAGAGCCGGGCTTACGTGCTTTTTATAGACGCTCTGGTCGCTCTCTTGGTTGCACCTTTCTTTTCTACTGATGAGACTGTATATTCGTAGACTTTTCGGGGCTTACCATTACGGGACATTCTTTTGTTTATCGTTCATGTGAATTGTATATATTCGGGCGTAAGGTGTGTTAGGTGTTGTCATTGTGTCATTATAATTCTTGAGTTCTGGTAAAAGTGGCTTCCTGTTCAGTTTTATTAATGTTGATACCTCTGAAAACATGCATTTTAGATGCTTACTCAGCTATTTTCGTTGGTTGGTATATTTTGAAAGAACTTGTATTTTTGTACTGATGCTTCTATGGCTGGATCGGAGCAAGTGGTACTAAGCGATATTGAACTGGGAGGGAATATAGAGTGGCGAGGAAGATCAAAAGGTCATGGCTGGGATGGGCTAGGCATCTGCAGTTGGGCGGGGGGATGGGCAGGGAGATTTAGTGTTTACTTGATTTTTACTAGATTTATCAAATGACTTTAAATTTTCTCGTAAACTTTAACTTTATACTATGATCTATCTTATGATTCATGAGAACTTATGTTATTTATATTTATGTTTGGATAAAAAATATTTTATTATCTATGGTATGATTTGGATAAAAACTGGTATGTGTTGCTGTTACGTTTGCAACCTTTATCGTTGGACCTGGGGCTTATTGATTTTTAGGTAACGCTAGTTGGATAAACTATATGTTGTTCAGATATATTACTATGATGAAATCTGTCATATTTAAGTCTTGTCTTACCTAGTGTCTTTGCGTCTTATGTGAGAATCTGTGGTCTGTATGATTAAATAAGTCAAGGGGGATCAGTTCCTCATTTTTGCTATGTTTATCCGAATTTACTGTGTAGGTGTAAGATTAACGTTAATATGTTAGCTCAGATACTGCTTGATAAAAGTAAGCAATAGGTTAGTGACTTTGCATGCAACTTAGTTTTTAGTCCTATACTTTAGCTGGTGTTAATGTGTGGGTTTTGTTAAGTTAAGACAGGTTTATTTTTAAAAGATAAAGTCAAGAATAGTAGATTGAGGTCTTGGTTAGTCCAATCCTGCTTTATATCACTTATTTTTGTTTAGTCATTTTTACCCGGCTAATGGTCTTATTGATGTTGAACTTTAGTTATCGCTTAGGGAGTATAAATTCGTAGTAGATGGGTATGGATGAATTCGGCCGAGGGTTTTGTATAGAACTAAATACGATTTTTGCTTAATTTCATTTAGCGTGTGTCAGTGTAATAGATTAAACGTGTATATGTTAGGAGCGTTAGGCCGTGAAAAAAAGTAAGATTCAAAGGGTTAAGCTCTTGTGCAAGGGTCGATATTGAGTTATCTTTGACTGGTTTGTCGTAGTAACATTAGTGTGGGAACTTTGTCTCTATCTTATACTTCGTAGATCTATCTCGTGTAGTAATGCTGCTGTTTTAGGTTGGTTCTTTGTCATTATTTTCTTATTCATGGTTAGCTGATAACCATGAGTTGAGACTTTATTGATGTTGAAACTCTTATCTTACGGGCCTTAGAGGTATGTGGTATGTCAGTTGAGCAGTAATAAATAATCAGCCACTCAGGTATATGATTAATATCTGTGTTGAGAGTGAGCGTGTGCACTCTGGGTCTACAGTCGTTAACCCGGCTTTTGGATAGTATTGAATCGCTCGTAAGTCCAAAGGCCAGAATCAGTGACTATGAATGATGCTTAGAACAGACAAGATAATTACTAGGGTTGAGTCGCTTTTGGCGCAGGTCAAATGATCTTAGCAGTATTCACTTATTACTGGTGCTTACTAAGTGTGGAACTTTGAGGTTGTAATCCGTTCACAGTTTAGCGTTCGTCAGCGGCTGATATAGAGGGTCTGGTGATGTATCATGTATCATTTGTGCTGTATCACATTAGGTACACTTATTTAACTAGTAGGTTCATCACCTCGTAAACGCATCATGTAGACAGCCTTTATTGGATGTGGAGTAGTACTTTGCTACGTCACTAGCAATATCTTCTCGCACTATGTTCTGATATTGATGTTAAGACTATTAACGGCAATGTTATGCGTGATAATTATTAGTTTAATATTGTACCAGCTGCTTCATGTTGAGATTGTACAATATATACACATTGATTGTATCGCTTAGAAACATGCTATGACAGTTAAGATATAGGAATTCAAGTGTTCTAGCATGCAATGTTAGTACATAGTTTTGGGCTGCTGTTCGCTTTAAGATGTCGTGGCATGAATTCTCATTTGTCAGAACGTGTCACACCCACACAGTCTGTAGGGTGGAATTCTCATGTTTAGTTATTTTGAGGCGTATCTCAGGTTGTCATATGAATATTATACCCTTTCCCTTTGAAATAAGGGGCCTCTGGGACTGGTGGGAGTGGTTTTTGCAACTGTTATTATAAAAAATCCCGTCTCTTAGAGTGATTTGGCCATATTGATCATATTAATGGCAAGTGGATGAACTATATAGTTCTACCTTACTGAGCTAGTATACACGCCTCATTCCATGATCTTTGTAATCATGCAGTTCAGAAAGAACTATCTGATCTATTGAGTAATGTCGTACATCCTAAAATGATTACATCGAAATGTGACTATGAATATCGCAACTTAACTCAATAGGATCTAAGCTAGATGGATCAAGCGAATGGACTAGGGGAGGCGTGAGCGAGCGAGTGGGGTTCTAATTGCTACTGAATATCTTTATGCATCGATTATATGTTGTATGATAAGAACGTTACAATTTTTAACGTTATAAAATTAAGCCCTTGATAGACAATCTCTAATAAGATCAAGTCACTAGATCATCGATTGGACCGGAGCGGTGGACTTGGATTGGGTGGTCTTGACTTTACCTGATTACTGAGAATTTTGAGGGTATTTAAACTATCGTTACCAAATTGCTAGCTAAGACTAAGACTCTTGACTTGAATCAATAGATTCATAGATCAATAGAGTCAATAGAGATCTCACAGATTCGGGACCCAGTGAGGGTGGCTAGATTTAGGTGGTTTGAAGTTTTTTCATGGGTGCCTTTACTGTTATGGGTATGTAAAACGTTACAAATTTTAAACAGATATTGCAAATTTGATTAAACAACCTAACAGGAAATTATTTTACGATTCATCCCACGATTGGACAGGGAGGGTGGCTGAGGGATGCGAATGGTTTCTGATTTTTTTAACTAGATATGTACGTTAACGGCTTTAGGGATAGTAAAACAAGTAACTTTTTTAGAGTTTAACTAACAGCATAAAAAATGGAGGTAAGAAATTTTTATTTACTTTATTTTTATTTAGTATTTATTTTTTTTCTGCATGCAGTCTGAAAAACAATGTTTGTTAAGATTGCATAATGATAGTATCTGATGAAAAGCACAAGAGTATTAATGGTGAAAATGTAGAGAAACTTCGTTTTAAATGTACCGGAGGCCAGCCGACTCCGGGGTGCAGCTGTCACACTCCTCACTGGTTCCACCTCTGAGTCAGACTCCTTCTTAACTTTTTTTACTTCTTTATTAAATTTATCATTTTTCCTTTTCTCCAATCATTCCTCCTTCGATTTCCTCCCTGTTTTCGGGCACCTCTCGCTGCTTGTTTTCAGTGGATTTTCATTGTAGTCAGACCCCCAACACTCAATTGTGGTCCTAAGAAACCTTATAAATTCAAGTTTGCCTCGGACTCAATATATACCACACATACATTCGCAGCTCGTTACGGTTATTCACATATGCTTCATATACCTGGACACCAGAATTACTGTGATATCTCAAATCTCGACCGATTACTCTACTTCGCACCCGGCGGTGGCTCCTCAGTCACTCCTGCGAGGCCGCGTATCCTATCACCTGCACATCAGATTCCAAAATACCCACAACTTGCTTTCTAGAAATTAAACTCCATCTAGATCCTCCATCTCTACCATTCCAAATTTTCAGCAATTACGTCAACTTTCGATTTTTTAAGGGGGGGGGGGTCCCCTTGCGGGGGAGCCACGGTGACTATCTCTGTTTACTATACACTTGAGGTACGTCACCATGAACGTAACGACAGATATCCAGAGCATAACTTTTGGTTAGCCTACTGATAACGATAACGTCTAAGACCATTGGTATACAGGTACGATCGAGACCGGAGTCTGGGAACCTTATGGCGGTGCGGTGCGGCAACAGGAGTCGGAGCCGGAGTCGGAGCGGAGTGGAAGTCGGAGCAGGAGCTATTTTCGACTGCAGATTCGATTCTTCGGGAATCGAATCTGCGTATCCTTAAATTTCACCTTCTCGCGTTCAAATTTATATTTTTAGGGGCTAGCCGTCTCCTACTACTGGGGACGCAGGGTATGTAGATCTCTCGTCTACGACAGTAGATTGTACACACCTTTGTCTTCAGCCAGCACGTCGGCAAAAGAATCGATCCGTAATGACCTAAAATCGTTAGCACTCCGGCAACGAAAGGGCTGTAAGCGCAATTAGTTCACGTGTCTGACCCTCGGGGGGCCACCCTCTTATGTCAGTAACACCTAAATGAGACCATGAATTCATACAACTGATGTCTCGAGCTTTAAACACCTACATGAGATTATATCTTACTTAGCCATATTGCCTCAGACCTATAGCTACTACGTCTCTTCATATCAGCGGCAAAAGGACTGGTACTCGCTCAGATATCAGATTCATTCGCACAGGCTGAAGCAGACCCCTGCGTCGCTGCAGGGTAGAAGGAGCTGGATCAGAGACGAGCCGAATCGTAGCGGAAGTCGGAGTCGGAGCTGCGCTAAGCTTTTGCTTTTCTCGCCTGCCATTGCTGCTGTAGAAACGGCATAGGCGCTGCGTAACGGGCATAGTGGTGTGAGGGCAGCGTTCGCTGCAGGATGGTTCTGAAGGAGCCTGAACCGGAATTGAACTCGAAGGAGGAAGGAGGCGACTGGCTAAGGCATATAGTAGGACAATGGCCATAGGGGAAAGCAGAGCAGAAGAAGAGCAGTTAGTTGAAGTATATGAGTGGTAGATTGAGTAGTGTTACTAAAATTTAGGTTCCTTCGGATGCAATCCACAACTTTTCACTGACATAATATGGAATAATTATATGAAATTAAATTGGTAGTATTAAATATATTAATCTAATAGAATATATTATGTACATGAATCGAACAATAACAGACATTAGTCCACATGGAGACGCTAAAGTTGTAGTCATCGTCGACCATAGTTAACTAGACATACGGTGCTTTTGAGTCTCCCGGGATACTTCTTAACCCATAAGCTAATCTTCTGGCTCACCGGTCAAAGCCGTGACAAGGCGTAGTGCTAAGCTCTCGGGGCGCAAGTACCACAACCTATACTAAACAGTCGATAGAGACTTAAAAATTACAGCGCTCTGTCTATATCGGACGTTTAAACATGCATACTAAGATTATTATATTCCACTAGTTTCAGAACGAATAGTCTATTCCTGGTACATATACGAAAGGCTGGTTCCTCGTGCTCACAGATGACGCCTATAACTACATTATATAAATATATTATATACATATAACTCTATAATATATCTAATTTTATAATATATGTATATATATATTAATTATACCTATATATATATAATAATAACATTAAATAACTAGTGTATATAATTATAGATAAATATATATATAAGTATTGTATAAATGTCAATTAACAATATCTTAATAGATTTTATACATTAATTATTATATTATTATATTTTATATATATATTAGTAATAATATAATATATATATATGATTATATATAATATATATAAGTATATATATATATATTATATATATTAATTATATATAATAATATATTATTAATATATATAATAATATATATAATATATACTATATATATATATACTTTATATTAAATTATATATATACTGATATATATATATATATATATATATATATAATATATATATATAGTAATATATATATATTTCTTTTTTTTTTTATGCTTTTTGAATGATATTTTTTATTAGTTTCAATATATGTGTGTGGTATTACAATGCTTCTTAATAGATATATACATTTAAGTTAGTTGAGTTATTAGATAGATATACGATTGAAAAATCATGTCAACTAATGTTTTTTCATCAAAAAGTTATCATGCAATTAATTATAATTTAGCTTACTCACAGACAACATAATAGCCATTTCACCATCTCAATAATGAAATAGTAATAATAAGAGGGGAGAATTATTTTAAACAGTAATCTATCGATCATATGCTTAAAAGAGTGTTAACTAATATGAACCATATACCAGTTGGCTCACACATAGGATACATCAATAAATCAATATAGGCTCAGCATACTCCGTTCACGATGAGTAGACTAGCGAAGATTATATTAAACTGCATAACAGATACTACTCTGAGACAATAATTAGCATAATATTTATAAATAAATGAAGTGATGCAGAAAGCTGTATTTCTACGCCTGAAAAAAAGGAAAATATTTTAAAGATACACAAATAAATAGATGGACTATTATTTTTTGGAATTGTCATAACTTGTTCGCTTCTCTCAATATACATTATAGTAATTAGGTGTAAGAAAATATGTTGAGAGATACAATAGATTATAATGTAGTTTGCTAAGCTATGTTGTAAGAGTACGAATACCATTCAGAGATGTATATTTGCTTGTGATTATGCGAAAAGTCGCAGATTGAGATTATAAAAGCAAACTTGGTGTGGAGATTTCGACCGTGAATTCAAGCGGAATGAAGTCGACAACTAGATCCGGGATAAAAATCTTGCGTAAAAATAGTTACCAGTAAAGATGCAGATATACGCTTCAGCTAAACTGTTATAAACGGGTAAAATTAAAGATGGACAGATGTCGGCGGGTCTTTTCTCGCGAGTCTAAAAATATAGATGGCGTTAGCACACCGGCAACGCGTAGGGAGTTCTCTTTTGTCCTCAAGTTCATACTGATCATGTCGCTCTGTGACGAATCGAAGATAAAGGACAAAGAACCTGATTGCTAACCCTTAAAAGGATATAACAAACGAAAAAAATAACATTTTTACTCTGCAAGGTACGAATATACAAAATTTAGATCGAGATCTTTTGCTAACTTCTATACTATCCAAGAACATCGTGGTTATGAAGAATATGTTTTAAACAAGAATTCGAATGGATTAGCAACGGTCAGTCTAACCATCGATGATTAACACCTGTGCCAGGTCTCAGTAAGAAGCTCTCAAATAACTGTAATTGCAGTACGATGTATGAAAATAGTAAATAAATAGTGAGCAGATGGAGGATGAGGAATGCTATTGCTTTTAAGATGAATTTGGTCGATGATATTTTAATTGGAAATCCGTCGAAAATACGAAGAGTAAGAGTCTCTATACAAGTAGTATGTAACTTGAATTTCATGTGTAGCTGTTACAATGAAAAGACTTTGTGTTTTTTCGTAGTTACTGACATGTCCTGGTCTCCATTCCACAAGCTTGTAGCGGGAGGGCTCTATTGGACTGTTCTATTTCATTCTTTCTATTTATTTTTATTTATTGCTTTTTTTTTACTCGATGTCTTTACGCAATACTCAATCCACAGTGCAACGTTTAACAAATCGACAATAGAAAAGCAACACGTACCTCCAAGAATTTAATAAGCAACATGTCTAGAGAAGACGGTAAGTGGCAAAAGACTTGGCAATCTTAGAATCAGGGAAACCAGATGGAAGGAGATGTGCACTAGTCTTAATGCAAAGTTAAAAGGTTACATAGTCAACTAAAATAATAAATACTAAATAATATTAAACATATAAATGAGACACTGAGAGGTAACACAAAATTAAAATTAAATGGGAAAGTTAAAACCCAACACGCTGACCTGATTTTCTCGTCTCAGTTGGGGCACATAAACAGAATTTCGCCAAATTCGCAAGAATTATTAATCCCGTCACAAGTAGCTTTACAGGACCATAATATCAAGACTCAGGGAATGACTTTAACATGCATGAGGATTTATATATGGAAGGTAAATAGGTCCGCAATGAGGAAATATTACCATGGAGAACCTGGTCCTTATATAAATATATACATACATATAATAAAGAACAAACATATTTATTGCCGACGCATTGTGGCTTGGATTGATCCACAGTTCTGAATTTTCCTCAGAATTGAAGATCTGATTAAACGCTAGGGGTATCTTGATGAACTAGTATGAGTAATAACTGAATCATTATACTGATGCGAATACAGAGAAAGTCTCTCAGAGTCGGGCTTAGATGTTTCAGCAATCTATTACACGTTTCAGGAATCTCCCACTTGTGGTAGTGTTGGCAGATGAAGATGAAGTAAGTCACGAATTTTGACAACAATGGAACCAACTGGAGCGTGCGGAAAAGCGAGTGAAAAAAGACAATCTACGCGTAAAAGTAACATTCGACCCTAAAAATCATCAAGAAAAATAACAAAACATTTTGTACTAATTCTTCATAGTGCTCTTTAAGATTGAATAATGAATATATGATTACCGGGACATCAAAGTCTATATATTGTTATATTCAGCTATTGATTTCAGTATAGCTATTCAATGGCTCTAGGACATATTTGCAGAGATGTGCGCTTTATATCAGTTACACTATTCGCTCTCCTTAGTATGTAGCATTTTGTTGAGAGCTTTTTTTTGCTTTAAAATTATATTAATTATCTTTGATCTAGATTCAATCTGTATTGACGATGGATTGATTTGGAAGAGGTTTTATTTGCAGAGATACGATTAATTTCTCTATGGGGGATGGTAAATTTTATTGAGCTGATAGTTTAAGGAAAGGGAACGAATGATACTTAGCTTCTTGTTGCGGAGTCTCAATAAGTAATTAATTTTAATATATTTAGGTACCTAGAGTGTAATAGTTCTTAACCTCAATTAATACCATTATATTTATTATAATTGATAATATTAATGATACATCCTCTATATGTGCAACTCATGTATATTTTATTATGTTATTTTATATTGTATCACGTGCATAGAAAGTCTATATTATATTTACTTATATTAACTAATTATATATTTTATCACGTTTTCAGAGAAAACAGATGTGAGTCTATATATATATAGTAATGATAGTATGAATCATTGAATTATTATAAAGGATCTATAATCGTTTATATATAAAGTATACGTATAAAAGTGTAGTTAATTAATTAATTAATACACAAATAGTGTCTTTGGAAATTAAATATTATATTAAAATATGTTCAGTTAAGATCACTACACCAGGAGAAACTTATTTTTAAAGTACACAATTCAGATGGCAAATCAATACACCTATACTCATTATATAGAAGAATGAGATATGGAAAAATATAAAAATAAAGATATAGTTTATAGTAGAAAGAGAATGGTATTAAAGGTAATCGAAGCAGTGCCAGTTCATCTCTCAAAAGAGGCCGAATTATATTAAACAGTTAGGAAAGAAAGTCACTATTATTTATGTAAATGCAATTCTAATAAAACACGTATTTTAATTCTATAAAATGTTTTTAAGTTTTTAATTCTAAGTTTAATTTAAATATTATGGGAAAACAATTAACTGGTACGTCTTTTTTTAACCAAATTGAAATGACGCATAAGCGTCAAAATAGAGCCGAGCAGTAAAATTTTAACGATTGCTGGGGGCCGAATAGAAGCGAAGTCGGACTGGGTCTATATAAAATTAAATGGGTAGGGGCCGGATTCGGAGCTGGATAATTTAAAATGCTGGAGCCGGTAGAGCCGGTAGCCGGTCGGGAAATTTTAAAACAGGTTTAGCGGGAGTCGGAGCCTTGGACAATAAATTGCTGCTGCTCGAGAGCTGATATACTATAGTAGATATACATGGTATATATATATTTATTTATGTAAATAATTAATAAGAAATTACTGATAAAATTTCAATTTATTACAACTATTGACTAGCAAGGATTAAAAAATAATATAGACGAAGTAAATCTTCAATCAAAATTGACTTGTCATGAAATCCATGTATACACATAGCCAAGATACTCATCTTATATAACATATAACTAATATATAATATAATATATATAAAATATATATATTATATAATAGATATAAAATATATCCTACAGAAATTTTTTATATATCTCTGAATAAAATTTCTTCAGATATATTTTATATCAATATTAATATATTAATAGTATTAAATATATTAATAATAATATATATTATAAAAGAATTATAATTTCAACCCGATCAACTAGTATTATATATATATATCCTACTAGCTTTATTTTATTTTTCCTCATATTAGTATAATTATATATTATATATATTATAATATATATATATTATTTAGGGTAATAATTTTGGACATAAAATGGATATATGAACACAAGAAATATAATATAATTTAAATTTATCGCTATTTCTTAGATATATAATATATATTAATATATATATATATATATGATCATATAAAATATTGTATATATAATAATATAATTGTATATAGTCATAATATAGTTGCAGTTTTCCGTAGGATGCTTTCCTCCTGTAAATTGTTTTGGGAAAAAAATTTAATTTATTTGTGATTTTTATTTTCTCTCTCTGCTACATTACGAACAATAATCTGCAATAACTCATGTGCCGGAGTGCGTGTTATCATATTTAAACCATATAAATTTAAATGAATTATAAGAATCAAAAAATGATTTATTTATATGATAATGATTGCTTTAACGCAATGAATGAGTGCACGAGTTACGTTGATTTAGTAATTAACATAAGATTTAAACTTTAATATTTCTATAATTAGCTTCTCCGTAATTTACTAACTTTGAAGCGACTGGCAACTTTATTCTTTAAGTTATATGTTAAAAAAAAAAGAACTATTTCTTTGTGTAAATAATAATAAGTTTTAAAATAAAATACGTAAAAGATTCTAATGTATACCATAATATATATATAATATATATTATTATATAGTATATATATATAATTATAATATAATCAATATATATATATATAATTATATATAACATATATATAAAAGTATATATAATTAATATATATTAATATTATTATATTATTATATATATTAATTATATTATATATATATATATAATAATATATATATATATATATATAATATTATATATTGAGATGGAGCGAATGCTCAAGCGATCGACCCGATCGATTGCTTTTTTTTTTTTTGAAGTTGCGTATTATTTATGCGGTATCTTAAATTTTTCAACAACTGCGGTTACGGTTGCGGTTGTACATTCAAACAATTTAACAATTGCTAAAAAAAATCTTACTATTACTATACTTACTACTACTACTACTAACTAACTACTACTACACTTATATAACATGCTACTAATACTATAAAATAATTACTCCAAGCATATATATTAAGAAATAATAATAATAATAAAATAAATATAATAATATAGTAATAATATAATAAATAAAGTAATCATATATATAATAAAATAATATAATATAATATAATAATAATAATATAATTAATAAGATAATAATAAAATAATAATATGAATAAAAATGAATAAATATATAATAATTAACATATATATCATAATAATATATTGAATAATAATTAATAATAAAATAATATTATTAATAATAATATAAAATATATAATAAAATAATAATAGATCTAAAGAATATATAATAATAATAATAGAAATTAATTATAATAATAATAATATAATAATAGATACTTTACCTAGAATAAAAATAGATTAAATAATAATATAATAATATATAATATATAAATTCCATGAACGTTAAATCAAGTTAGCTTTTTACTTTAAATTATTTTTAATTTGCATCATACTTTACCAGAAACATGACAACGAAAAATTAAACGATTGTCAACGGAACGATGCTAAGATCAAAAAAGAAGTGTGTAAATGGTAAGAAGCTACTACACATACCGAGACGCATGGTCTCATATCTAGTACCCTTAGTGGTCATTGTTTCGGCAGATTAAGTAAGTGTATGTTGTGTAGTCGAGTGTAAATCTGCAAATGAGCTAAGGATGTTAGATTCCCTATGTAGTGGATACATACAAACTAACACCTTAATGATACTACCGAAATTATGTTCATACCAGGTATAAACCAAGTATAGTAATTATGGAAGCATTACTACGACGTGATCGACAAATCCCTCCAAGCTGAAATTGCTGAATATGTTTTATAAAATTTATGTTTCATAGTTGGTAATTTAACTTCTGCGCATTAGCAGAATCTGCTTTTTAGTTAATAAAAAACGTCTAAGCCTCGGAAATCAATTGTGAAATTTATATGAAATTGAAAGGAATGCTTGAATGTTTTTTCGAATAATTTGAGTGGTATTTGGCTAGGTACATCACCTAAGTATCCCATGATAATCGTTTGGTAATTTATGCAAGCAATGTAAGCTTTTTTTGATTTTTTTGAATTTTTTCATGCAAATTAATTTATTTTTTAAACTTCACAAATGTAAAACTATTCCTTTTTTTTTTTTTTTTTTATATTTAGAAATTTATTTTTTGTAAGCTGCATTTTAAAATAACTAGTTCTGGTTTAACCGTGACTCATTAGCCCTGAAAGTATGCAGGCGAATAATTGGATAATTAATATTAGAAAGTGATTAACTTCTTTAAATTCTCGAATACCTTAATAAAGTTTCTTCTGAAAATAAAGGACTATTTAGAAGAATTGAAAGAAGTTGTAAAAAGTACGTTAAAATGGACGCTCATTTTAAACTTTTCTTATTATTATTTTATTATATTATTCAATATTTTATATTTATTATGTTTTTTAATATATATTATTATTATTTTATTATTATTATTATTATTATTATATTATTATTATTATTGATTATTATTATTATTATTATTATTTTATTTATTATTATATTAGTCTATTAATTTTTATTTTTTTTTATTTTTATTTATTATTTATTATATATTATTAATTATGTATTATTATTATTTTTTTATTTTATTATTATTATTTATATTATTATTATGTAATTATTATTATTATTATTAATTATCATTATTATAATTATTTAAATAAAAAAAATTTAGAATCAGGAAAACTTATTTTTTTAGTTTTTTCAAAGTTTTTTCTATTCTTCTATATAATTTTATTTTCCAGAAGTAAAATTATATTTTAAGAACGTTCTCGGATAAAGGAAGGTTAAAAGCTTTAAGTATGTACAATGACTAAAACTAATTATTACCTTTAACGGTCGGTATAAACTGTTAGTCATTAACGAAAGAATCCCTACTAATAAAGCAATGTAAGGTAGCTATAAGCACGAAAGTACTGAATTAGGTACGCAAGTCTGATCGTAGTTGTATAAATATAATTTAAACATAAATAAATGAACTAATGGGTTATATTATTTATTTATTTATTGTATTAGTTTAATTATATTTTTTAAAACAAAAGTGTAGTTAAATTCCTAAAACTTGAAGATAAATAAAGAGTTTTAAAACGAAGGAAACAGTTTTAAAGAGAAGTGAAATTGAGAAATAAATTAAAATAAATAAATTTAAATAATAAACATTTCACTCACAAGCTTGTGAATGCTCGTAGGTAAATAGCTCGTAACCATATAATCGTCGGCGTCAGCATGGTTTACGTTATTTACTGCTGTTAAGTAGTGGATCTTGTGTTATGCCTAAAGTGCTTATCGACAGAAGGTATTATTGTAGGTATTTGGTCATTGTAATTCATGAGTTCAGCGTGTGATGCTCATGTTGCTTTATAGTGTGAAACTTGTTTACGTTAGCATTTATTCGTGGTTTAAATGCGTATTTAGGTTGTCGAGGTAATTAACATTCGGTGTTCAAGTTGGAATGTTTAACTGCTGTTCTTATGAGTTTGTGAACCTTGTTAGCTTTGTTCAATATATTACAAGTGATCAATAATGATAATTAGAGACATAGGTTATGATTTAAAAGTTTTGTTAAATTATTACTATGTAATTGTATAAAATATGCTATGTTGTTAGACTCAAGGTGGAGCAGTGTTATCGTTCTGCGCTCATTAGATGTTGGTTACTATACAGAGTTTGTTAAGATGATGGGAGCTATTGTATAAATGTTCTACGAGTTTATTCGTGTTGAATGCGTGTTAGGTTCCGATGAATCATTAACATTCTTAGGTCAGTTGATGTTATACGTTTGCTTATTGATGTGAAAAACTTTTGTTACGTTAGTATACGATTTCCTTGATCATATGACAATGTAACACAAGATTATGACTCAAATTTTGTTAGAAATATGACTATGTTAAAATTGTGAAATAATTCATGGATATAGGTTAGAAAAAAGTGTGAGTAGGGTGTATGTGTTAGGTTTGTCGTTGTAACATTTTATACTCTCCTATTCTGATTATGGAGTTAGTCATTATTGATATAAGACAACTTTGTTATCGTTATGGCATATTGCTTCGTGATGAGTATGATAATGAGATTACAGGTATGATTAAATATTTGTTGTTAAGTTTACTATGTTAAGTAGAACATATCCAAGGATTAGGGTAGGAAAGGGGGGAGGGTGGTGAGATGTTACTGATTAACAGTTTAGGGTATTGAAAAGAATAGCTCCAGTAAATAAGGTTTATAAATATGCAAAAGTAGCAAAGTAAATGTGCACTTTAGATTCAATACAATACACAAATACTGGAAAGTGTTCTGTTATGTATATACAAAAAAATTGACATGAATCAATAGATCATTATAGATGGGTGAGGACAGGGAGAGATTGGGGCGCTCGGAGTGCTCCTGGAGCTGAAGTGAGCTACTGGATACTGTTTGATGTTATATAAAAAAATTCTAAAATTTTTGTAAAACCGTTAATAGAAAAATAAGAGAAATAATATATATATTTTTTTTTTTTATTTTGTTTTTATTGGTTTTTAAATAATAATTTTTACTTTTTTAATTTTTTTTTCATAGTTTTTTTTTAAATAAAAATATGCTATATTGTTTTTTTTTATTATTTTTTTTTTTTTTCTTTATTTTATTTTTTTTTTTTTTAATTTTTTTTTTCATTTTTTTTTTTTTATAATTTTCTATTTTTTTTCTTTTTTAATTATTTTTTGCTTTTTGTCTTTGGTTCTCTTGATTCATTTTAGTTAATTACTTTAATTTTATGTATTTGTTATTATTTCTTGTATAATTCTGCGTCGTTCTTATGTTCTTTATTATTATTTTTTTTTCATGTCTTGTTTGTTGTTTGTGTTGGTCTTGTGTTGATTCCTCTCTTGGGGTGTGTACGCGTAATTCTAACCCATAGTTGATCAGTGTGTACCTTAGTAATGAGCATTTGATACCTGATAGTTATTCGTCGTTCTATGCTCAATATGTCAGGTTTGGGGGCTGGAACTCCACGTTTGGGTGTGTATCGGTTAATTTAACGACCCATACCGATAGACTGGTATTGTGTACTTATATGAGGGTAACTAATATGCCCTGAAGTCACCGAATTTACGTCGATATTCTCTAGGGATTTGGCAGATCCGAATCCCCCATGGGTGCTCATGGGTCTTTCATGCTACTTGTTTGCAGCATGGAGTACCTATATTGAATGACTGGTTATCCAAGTTTTCAGGCCGTCTCGTCAATATTTACATGTTTAGGGGGGGGCTTATAGTAATCCCCTTATGGGATGCATAGATAAATGTAACCTCATCTACATGATAGAAGCGTTTATAATGAAGATTTGTACATCGAGTTGTTCAGCTTTTCTACGTTCCAATATTCAACGTGTGTGAGGGGGCAGCACCCCCATGGGGTGTACACTACATGATTGATACACCTGGCCTCAGCAATGATCAGTCTTAAATTAACTGATGAGTGTGTCATACCGGTTTCATCGATCTTACGGTTAATATGGTCTAGGTTTGGGGCGGCAGTATTCCCCCGGGTCGCACGCCTTTTTAACCTGCGGTCTTCAGCAATTGATACTATATGATAGGTGTAATAGCTAAGTTAGCCTTGCTACGTTCAATAGTACCAAGTTTGTGGTTGGGCCAGCATCCACCCATGGTCGATTCATCCAGACCATCCTCCAGTACACCTCGTTAAACAGTGACGCTACGTCCCATCTTGACTCCCCTCACTCCAAATAACACCCACCTTTTACACCCGATACCGCATACCAACTCTCCACACAACATTCGAGATATTTATCGCGCGAACCGCCGTCCCACCACGCGCCTGATCGACCGCAAGCCCCGCTCGAGTGTCCCGCCGCAGCCTCACACACAGTGCATCCTACCACACTACTCAGTTATCTCACTACTACTACTTCTATACTATTACACTACTCATAATCCACCTCCTCCAATATACCACCATATATATTATATATCTACATATAAATACCAAATAAAATATATATTAAAACTATTATAATCAAATAAAAATATAATATAATAGTAATATCAAAAATAGTAATATATGAATATATATTATATCAAATTAGATATATATTATAGTTAGTGTGTCTGAGTGCGGTGTTCGGAGATGGGATGGGAGTGCGGCGTACCGCTAGAGTCGGAGCGGTGCATGGGCGGTCTGGACGGGGTCATCAGCACGTCCACTGTGGTGTAGCAAGCGACTGTCCACAGGTAGCGCACTCGCCTGGGGGGCGAGGGGTCGTGGGTTTCAAACCCGGTGGCCGGTTGCTTGCGTAGCGCCAGTGCACTTGAGCGGCACAGCGGCAACGATATCGTTACCGTACTACGAGGAAGATGAATATCAGAATGAGAATTAGAACGAATAATTAAGAGACATTCAAGATTGTAATACATCGACAATAGAATTAACTACGTAATATAGTATATATAATAATAAAAAATTGAAAATAAATAACGTAATATGTAAGTTTAGGATATCGATACATTAATAATAAGATAGATAGATTTTAATTTCAAGTGAATAAATGATAAGATAAGATAAAGTCATGTGATAGGCGATACAATAATAATGGAATAGATAATTATAATAAATAATAATGATAGATATAATAGAATAATAGATAATAGATAATATAATATATAAGTATATATGAAAATAAAGAATAATAAATAAATAATAAAAATAAAATATATAATAATAATAATTATAATAATAATAATGAAGATATAAAAGTTAATAATAATAATAATAATTGATGAATAAACATTTAAAACCCATTAATCTAATAGTTTAATAATAAAATACATGAAGAAGAGTAAAAAATAAATAAAGATAACATGAACAGTACTAATATTGGCCCGGCATTTACCTTTGAGAGGTAAGCAGAACACTTAGTTATTCTTACGAAAGCACGGTGTTCTTAATACGTAACAAAATAGCTGATAAATAACACTCGTGTCGGTGTACTTTTGTGCCAGCTCGCATCCTCTCATTATACTACTTAATATATATAATATAGTAGCCTTATATAATATATGAGATTATTATATTATTATAGTTGTTCTTATTATTAATTATACTATATTATAGTAATAGTATATATATATTATATATATATAAATAATAAATATTTAAATTATATTATCTAATAATAATATAGTATATATATATATAGTGATATATAGTATATAATTATTATATATAAAATATTTACTATATAAGTATAGTATAATATATATATATATATATATATGATATATTAATATATATATTAGATATGCTATATATATATGTATATATCATATTGATAGTTATATTATTTGAAATTATTAGTAAGTAGGTATGTGTAGTTAGTATAGTGAGTAGGTAAGTGTAGTTAGTAGTAGTAGAGTAAGTTAGTGTAGTTAAGTAGGTAGTAGTAGTCAGTAGATGCAGTAGGGTGTGATTATGTATTCTAGTTATTGTTATGATGTTTATTATTATATCATTTAATTCTTCACGTTATATCGGTATCTATTAAGAGAAATAGTGATCAAAATGTGTATTTCAGCAGTATCTAATAATATTATTCTTAAATAGATTATTACCTATAATCATTGTTCTCATCTATGTGAATAATTATTTTCTTCATGGAACATGAATATCATCACCATTATCGCTATTATTATTATTATTATTGATTATTATTATCTAATTTTTACAGTTATTTATTCATTATTATTATATGTCATTCATTTATTATGTATTATTATTTATTTAATTACCATTATTATTATTATTATTATTGATATTATATATCTATTATCATAATAAATATTAGATGTCAGGCAGACATTTTGAACGGAGGTACTTTTAGCTGGTTTCTGGCCAGTCATCTAAATAATTTGTTATTTCCAGAGAAAATAAAGAGGGATCTCAGGTTCCTGTGAATAAAGAAGAACTTCAAGTTCCTTTTAACGAAGGAGGATCTCAAACTTCCACTTATAATATATTTGAGGCATGATAACGGTTATTAACTAACTAGTTAATATGCATATTACAAAAAAAATTTGCTACATATAGAAAATTCTATAAATATTTTGTATTAATTTGGTGAAGTCGTCTAACAAAAAAAAATTAATTTGGGATGAAAAAACAAAGAAATATCTTTGGTTTGTGATTAGACTAAGTGTACATGCATAAAACTCCAATATATTGGAGGGAATATTGCAATGCGATATCATTTCATGTTTTTAAAGGCTTCACATTGGGGATGTCTGTGCTTCAGTTTTTTAATAAAAATGAATTCATGCATAATAAAATAGTTAAATAAAATTGAATCAAGATTTTAAAGCACTACACCAATTTAAAAAGTAGGTGGGGATATATTGTGTTCGTTTAAGTAGTGCTTCCCGATATTTTAACTGGAATTTATACCTTGTGTGTGGTAATTGGGTTTCCTAAAGGTAAATTGGTATCCCCACTATAACAGGAAGTACATCCTTACTTCTTTGCAAGATGAAATTGATAACACAATCATAACATTTATAATTTCTCTGCCAAACGAATGGACCCGGGTTTTATAAATATGAGAACAGCATATCTTAGATGTAAGTAGCTTTCGTAGATTTACATTTTTATGATATTACATGTTGCTTCATACAATTATGATTAATTTGCATGCTTTTCTGCATAAAAGTTAAGTTCAAATTGAAGTGAGTGTTAAAATAAATAAGTTACTTTGCTTTCCATATCAAGTGAAGGTGACCTTGAGTGATGAAAGATTTTTAGGATCTTTTAATAACTTATTAGTGAGTTTTTAAAATGAGGGTATAACCATTATCATTAAGTTTATTCACGTTATTTCTTATGCAGATATTCTTTGTTAGAATAAGTATCCCACTTTTTGAGTTATAGTTTATAAGCCTGTGGATAGAGTTCTAGATAATTGATTAGTTTTATACCTTGCGTGTATGATTGAAGCATATATAATTTACTGTATAAACCTTTTATGTACATGTTAGCATTTTACGGGCTTCTTTGTTGGTCAATTCCCACCGAATGTATTTTGAAGAATCTAAAAACAGAATTCTAGGTCTAGCTCATAAGATATTAATAGCTATGAACACATGAGGAAAGTGTGTTAGGGAGGGACTAAGAAATAAAATTGTCTTATTAAATTTCACTACGTGATTATTATTATTTGATATTATTAGAATTATTATTTATTGATTATTTATTCTTAATTATTTATTATTATTATTATTATTATTATTGATCTGATTATAATGATGTAATTATTATTATTATTATATATTATTATTATTTTTATTAATTATCATTATTATTTAGTTATATATTGATTATTATTATTATTATTATTTTTGTATATAAATAATTGGATTATTATGTATTTCCACTATCCTATAACAGCTAATTTTATTTATAATATTTGTGATATGTATCGCTACTAACAACAGTAGTATTTCAGCTGTAGTTACTATAAAGAATGGCAAAAATGCTACTTGAACATTTTTTTAATTTTTAACTGAAAATAATGATTAAGTTGTCGATTTACAGCAAAAGAATGTCGTTATGAGCTACATTTAACAATGTATCAGTAGGACAATGAAATGGAAAGATTCATATAATCATTATTATACTGATAGATGTATAATATATATATCTTGATAATTTTTAGGTATATTATATTATATATATATATATTATATATATATTATATATATACTTATATATATATATATATTGACTAGAGTATTAGGTATATGATATATATATATCATACTTAGGTACAGGTTTTATATTATATATTATCTATAAGTTATAATATATATATTTCTATTATATAGTAATATATATATGATTAATATTTTAGTATAATATATTTATAGTAAGTATATTATAGTATTAGTATATAATTAGTAATAAATAGGTAATAGTTATATATTATATTTATGTATGATATACTTAGAAGTGAAGAGGGCAGAGAGAGGAGAGAGAGGGATGAGAGGAGAGAGAAGTGAGAGTGAATAAATCGCATAATTCGAACGATGAAATTACTCCCATTTAATGGTAATCTGCGTTTTTTCTTCTGAGTTCAGCTTCGTATAACTCTTATTCCCGGCATATCATATGTAACTGGAAACCTTTATCCCCAGATATAATACCATGACTATAACGTCTACCTCTCTTCTATTAGACAACTCCTACGGACCTACTAATAATAATCCTATAGTTGTGGGAAGAGAGAATTGCCCATCGTATGTCCTGGCGTGTCGTAGAAGGGCGACTAAGGGACGGTGGCCGTGTTGAGGTTGGCTGCCTCTTACCTACCTAGTTCTTAGTTAGGCATCTGATGCATGCTCGAGATGGGTACGTGATCGCTAACGGCGCTTGCTATTTCGCGAAATGTAGTGATGTTATAATTACTGGATAATGTAGAGGTAATAATGTTGAGGAGAAGAGTATGACATAGCTGTGAAATGGAGGATGTGATTATATGGAAGATAATGGAAAGCAAATTTGATTTGCCGCTGTGACTGAAAGAAGGATAAGAAACTGTGAAATGAATGTGTGGTGTGAAATGTGTGTGTGCTGGGTGGAAAAAGGAATGAGAGGGAGAGGAGTTGCATATTTTGTGAGTGACTTGGTACAAACAGCTAGATAGGCTTTGTTGTGTGACACTAGAAAGTTTGGGGTGTGTGGGAGAAATGGAGAATGGTAGGAAGGTGAATTTGAGCTTTCTGTGCAGGAGAGAGGTATGTTTATGTAAGTATCTTTCTTTAAAGAAGAGTATTGCATAAGTTATACTATGAGTTGTGTGGTGTTATGTAGTTGATGATTTGAGGTGAAAGTATGATTGATTTGTGTTGGTGAAGAAGAGAGTTGAAGTATGGTGTTGGTGTGGATCAGTGAGAGATTAGATGGGATTATACAGTATATTTTGTTGTTCTGAATTAAAGTGTAAGTTGTACGGGGCTTGGATATTTTGAGAGAAAATTGATAGGCGAATATAGTATAAGTGGGGTAGACATTAAGATAAAAATTTAAGTTGAACAAGGTAATAGGGACAACAGTATACATAGAGATTGCAAAGTAAAATCCTATCCATGGTGTTAATAGTGTACATATAACCAGTTGAACAAACTGAACTTGGGGATGCAATATGAAAGGAAGCATTCATGTTTATTGGTCATTGTTTGCGAGAGGGGGTATGTGGTTGCTTAAAGTGAAGTTTTAAGGAATTATAGTATGGGGCGAGTGGATGAGATGAAAGAAGTTGGGGCAGCTGGGTAAATAGTCTTTAAAAAGAAGCCGTGGGTATTTGGGAATGTATAAAAAGGGCCATTGCAATTGAAAAGTTTCAAAAGAAAGATGTTTTGAAATAGTATAGTAAGGGAGGGAAAAGGAATCTAAGTGGGCGACATGTCTAGGGAGAAAAGAAGAGGTAAATGACTTTGTGGAAAGGAGAATATGACATTGGGTTTTACAGGGGATAATGGAGGCTTCTGGAAGAAAGCGTTGCAAAGGTTTAGAGAAATAAGGGGGGGAACCTGTTTTAGAAAATGATAAAGTGGATGGGTGCTTTGTAATGATGAATGGAGTGGGGGAGTGTTGAGAATGAAACTTCGAGAATCTGCATATGTTAACAGAGTATGGAAGAGGTGAATAGTGAATGTGTGTGGTTGATGGTCGCAGAAGGAATATTGCTTGTGGGAATGAAGGTCATTTACAGGAGGAGTAATGGGTAGAGTGAGAAAGTTGAAGAATGGTATTACATCTGCAGGTATAGATTGAAATGACTGGTGAAATGATCAAAGAACGGAGGCGATGATTGAATTGATTTGGAAGTTGCGTATATAGGTATAGTTCCGAGGATGGAGGAGAGCAGTATAGTACCCTATATAAGGGAAGGGAGAATAAGGGGAACTGTAGGAATATTATAACGGGAATTATTTATTGAGTGTTGTAGGGAGATATCTGTGGTATTTGGTGGGTGAAAAAGTTGCGTAGAGTTGATGATAGATAATTGGTAAGAATGAAGGTGCGTTTAGGGTGTAGATTGTGTGTGGATAAATCTTTTACATTGTAATCATGAGGGTTAAGAGATAGTATTGGGTTGGTTTATGGATTTTGCAACAGGCGTATGGATAGGATTAATAGGGAAGCCCTATGGCATGTGTTAGTAATATATGGTGTTGGTAGGCTTCTGAATGGAACAAAAGTATGTATGAGATAGGTCGATGCGTGTGTAAATGTGAATGGTGGTCAAGTGATCATTTTTAATATTAATAGTGGATGTGAATAGCAGGGATGTGTTATTCCTTGGTTATCAATTTGTATATGGATGGAATTGTGAAAGAATTAGAGGTGGGTTGGCAGGATCGTGGTTAGAAAATGATGGAGAATGAGGTGGTGGGGTGCCTACTATTATAATTGCGATGAATTATGATTTGTGTGGTGATCTGGAAGTAGAGTTGAGATGATTGAATAGAGAGATTGCAGGATGTGAAAAGGGGAAGGTTTGAAAGTAACGTAGATAAGAGTAGGTTATGGTTCGAGTGAGGACAATTTACCTCGGTGTGAATGTTTATGTTGGATTGAGTGAGAGGCTGGGAACAGTTCTGAGTTAAATATTTAGGATATAGTTGGTGAAAGGACGAGGATGGAAGCGTGTAGTAAGGAAATTGTTTGCTGGCAATAAGGTGCTGGTGCAATTTAAATCGTTGGTGGATGTAAAGGGACTTGTCTTGAGTGCGCTTAGGGTCTTCAGTGTAGGGTTGTTGTTTACTTTTAGTGTTAATGTATAGGTAAGTGAGCTATGATCTGAAATAGATCCAACTGGACTTAAAGTCAATGTGTTCCGATGGACATATCAATCTTGGGAAATGAGGATGAACTATAGAGGTAGTGTGCAAAGTACGTTGAGATGGTTTGGAGATTAAAAGAACGGATGTATAGTGGTGAGTGTGATTGGGATCGAACAGGCTGGGAGAACCGAGAAAAGTGGATTCACGTGCAGTGTAATGGATGTCTGAGGAGAGAGGTGTGAATTTGGCAGAGGCGTGAATAAAGATGCATAATACGAGTGATGAGGGTTTTGTGAGGAGGGTAGGATTGTGGGGTTTTGGCCAGGGGATGAACTTCACATTTGAGATAGCATAGTGAGGGTCCGTCGGCGGACATGAAGATCTGGGTGCATTTGTCTGATGGCAGACGAGTTCTCACAAATGAGGTATTTCTCTACTACTTGCTTGTCTCGATTGCGATGTACGCACTTACCGCCAGTCTGGAGAAAGAAAATGATAGTTATTATATATAATATATATATATTAAATATATATATTATATATATTTAATATTATATAGTATTTATATAATAATATATATATATTATATTTATATATATAATATATTAGATTAATATGATATATTTATATATATTATATAGTTTACGAAAATTAGGGGCAAATTTAAGAGGATAAATTTTGTTAGAAATTTTTGTTTTGTCTTAATAATAAAAATTTAACTGTAAAGTTCTTCATTTATGTAGATAAATGGGAGTTGAAGGGTGCAGGGTTATGTGATTGTTGGTGTTATTAGTTCCGTATGTGACGGAGTTGTAAGGGAACTCTGTGCAACGTAGTAGTAACCTATAGAAAAGGAATTGCTTTTAATATTTAGAAACTGCTATAAGTGCTTGATAGTATCACCTTTATTATATGAGATATTGGATGAATAATAAGGGAAATGTTGAAGTATTCAAGATAATCGGGAGAAGGATTACATAATACAAATAATATATGCAAAAAACAAAATCCTTAACACAAAAAAATCAAATTATGCTGAACAATAATTTTTTGGATAATATATACTATGATAATAGTATACTACATAGTCAGAAAGAATATAACAGTATATAAGAATAAGAACAATACAATAATATTGAATATATATATATAAATTATAATAATCTATAATAAGAAATAGATAATAATAAAAATATATAAAAAATATTTATATTAATATATCATAAAGTATAATAAAATAAAATTAATGATAAAATATATAATATTAATAATTAATACAATATAGATAAATAATGATAATAATATAATATTTTTAATGGAATCTAATAAAAATAATAATATAATAATCATATAATATATAATATAATAATAATAATAAATTAATAATAATAATAATAATATAGATAATAGATAGATATAATATGAATAATAAAATAATTATGATATAGATAAATTGTAATAGCTCAAGCAGGAACATGTTCTAATAAAACAGGAGCATTTGCACTTCCTATTCTTCAAACCTAAATCCGAAAGCCACAAAAGTTATATGCTCTTATTTATGACAAAACGCTTGTATTGGGTACAAAGATTAATATCCTTCCAATTTATCCTATTTTTGTAAAAACCGTTATATATATATATATTATTGATATTATCTATATTAAATTTCTTGTATGTACCGTATACATATATATTAAATCATTTATTAGTATGTAACATATAAATATAATATTATATATATATATTATATATATCTTATTTATATAATATATAGTATATATTATAAAATCTATAATATATATAATATTACTTTATAAATATAATAAGAATTATTATATTATAATATTTTATTTATTTCTATATATATATTTATATATAATTATTAATATATTATAATAATATTATAATTATATATATATATTATATTATATATATATAAATATATTATTATTATTATATATATCATTAATATATATATAATAGTATAATTATATTATATAACATATATATATATATATTATTATATATTTTATATTATATATTAATTATATCAATATATATTTATATACGTGATGTATATAGTATATGTGATATTATATTATATTTTATGTTATTTAATTTTGTTATCGAAAGCCTTCCGCATAGAATGCAGGTGTTGGTGTTGGTAAGTTTTCAATTATTATACATGCGAAAAGAAACATCTATAGAGGGGGTTTTCTGCCTTTGTATGTGCGAGAAATTAAAATAATTTCCCATTATCAACAAACCAACAATCATAATTACATTTCCAGTATTTAAATTTTAAATCCAATCATATTCCTTCGTTGTTCTCTAACTCATGAAAATTTAGGTTAAATTTTTAGAACTAGTTTAAAAATTTTTAAAGTTTGGTAAATAAATTACTTACATATGGTAACTATTTTATAATTGAGTGTAATGTTTTATATGTCAACTTAATTTTTTTATTATATATAATATATATATATTTTATAATATATATTAATATATATATAATATATAATATATATATATTATATATAATATATATATATAAATATATATATATATATACTTAGATATATTATAATAATATAACGTTGTATGTATGTACACGAGATGATCTCTTTAATTATTATTAGCAAATAGTCTTATTTCCTTCATTTCTTTGACTCCACGCAAACATTCCATAATAATATGAATCATCGATTAGAATTAATTGCTTTGATTGTTAGTTTTATTTTAAAAACACTCCACGTACTTCCATCATCAGGATTGGTCCACCAATGCATATTGGCTACAACGTACAAACCAATGAAATAATAGATATTTATTTTTAAACAAATTTGAACTTTCTTAATTTAATTGCAATATAAGTCCATAAATTGTCTTAACCTAAATAATAACTAACTAACCTAACCTACTAACCTAACGCTAGACTAACCTATTAGACTAACCTGAACAATAACCTAATAGCTAATAACTAACTACTATATCTAAACACCTAATAACTACAAACTAACCTGATAATTCATAACGTTATATCGTACTAAACCTAAGTAATCAACTTCAATT
Organism: Trachelipus rathkii; assembly: GCA_015478945.1. Taxonomy (NCBI): domain Eukaryota; kingdom Metazoa; phylum Arthropoda; class Malacostraca; order Isopoda; family Trachelipodidae; genus Trachelipus; species Trachelipus rathkii. Next base: position 26,594 of record JABUQX010078765.1, read on the forward strand.
AATATGAACTATATAAAAATAAATTATATTGTTACGATCACAGCTTAGTTGATAAAGATTTGTTCTCGTTGTTTCGAACATGTTTTAAAATGGGGAAAATAAATATACTTAGTTACTACATCCTTTCAGGGAGAGCTGAAACAAAAGTCAAACCATAAGTTTGATAATACCCAGATCTTTTAAAAACTAAAATAAATATGAAATCAAAAAGAAGAATTAATAAATATCGACTGCAGATCTGTAAAATACTTTTCATTCTTTTTATAGGTATATTTTACTTTTACATTATTAAACAAACTTCATCCAAGAAGTAAGAGAAAATTTAACAATGCCCATTTTTCAAGTTTCTTTAATTAATTTATTTATTTTGTATTTCATTCAATATAATTAAAAGAAATGGAGTCGAAAAGAAATGTTGGAGTCTTTAAAGTAATTTAAAACCTTAAAATAAATTCTAAAATATTTATTTTGCGTATTAATTGCTGATTTGTGTTTGTAGTCCAAACTCTAAATTTGTTGTTTTTGTATCCAGAATTACATCCATTTTGTGCATAATATCTTTGAGTATATTTCTAGAGGTCTAGTCTTCAGAATTTTCTTTTTTGTGGAGTAATGAAAGATAATTTACAACTGCGTCATCGATGACAGTGATCATAAATAATATATATAATTATTATTATATATATTATATATATAGTTAATATATATATATATAATATATATATATATAGTATAATATATATATTATATAATATATATTATATAATAAATATATATATATTATATATATAAGTATATTTATATTATAGTATATATATTATATATTCATTATAATAATAGTATATAATATTTTTAAATTATATAATCATATATTATTATATAATATAATTTATGTATTTTATATATATATATTAATATATATATATTATATTATATATATATTATATTTAATATGTATATAGCGGACGTTATCAAGAAAGTTTGTTCCGTAATATATAGATCATAAATCCTAATAACGAGAAATATCTACTAACATTCTGAAATATATATATTTAATTATGATATATAATATTTTATATATATATAATATATTATATATCTATATTAATTATATTATATATTTATATTTAATATATATATAATATATAATGCTTATAATATTTTTTATAATGTATTAAATAATATATATATATATATATATTATTATAATAATAATATTATATTATATATATATTATATATTATATAATATAAATATTATATATAATTAATATATTAATTATATATATATAATATATAGAATATCTATTAGGCAAACTAAGAAGTTACGCATGATCTGCGAAATAAGAAGGTACAAGAGAAACTATTACTAATATGGAGATCCAGCGTAATGAATTGTATGAAATGAAAAAAAATTTACTTTTTTTTTTTATTTTTTAATATTCTCAAAGTGAAGACAAAGTAGAAGTAATACTATACATATATGGAATCAGCGTAAAATTCTTTAGGGGTCGAGCGACGGGGGCAGGGGGGGACAGTTTTTCCATACCGTAGGGGAGGGGGGAGGAACCCCGCGCCAAAATACCAAGAGCGGGGTTCCGGAGCGCTCCCGGAGGGGGGAAATAGTCTGCCATTCGTCCACGGAGGCCGAGAGACCCGATCTTGGGATTTGCGTTACCCTGGGTACTTTAGTTAAAAAAACAAATCTGTTTTTCATAATATTTTATACCTGACCGGCATTTGCCTATTAGTTTCTGTGGAACTATCTTAGTCATGAGATCTCACAACAAAAATAAAAAAGTAAAAATTTTTTTTTTTCATTTCCATAAATTGGATGGATTCATATATTTTATAGTTTTTCTTGTACTTTCACTTTTTGTACTGTCGTAACTTCTTTATTCACATATATTAATTATATTTTATAAATATATACTATTTATAATATTATATATATTATATATATTATTTATATTATTATAATATGTAATAATTATATATAGTATATAATTATAATATAGATTATTATATAATATTTATTATATATATAAGTATTAAATAATATATATAATATATATATATAATATATATATTTTATATATAATTATATTTATTTATTATAGATATATATATTAATGTATATAAATATATATTAATATAATATATTATTTATATATAATAAAATATAGGTTCTGTGTGAGTCGCAACCCTCATTTTGTAAGGTTGGTATTATTATCATATGTGAAACAGAAAGAAATATTTTAAATTGCTCAAGACTTCTGGTCGTGAAAAAGGGAAGATTAATAGTACATCGAGCAAGACAATATAAGGTTTGAGCTTAGCGGCTATTAATTTATATATTGCAGAGCAACGATTTTATAGAATTCTTTTACTGCTTGTTCGATATTGTTTATAATAAATTAATATAAGATGAATAATATATAAGAATAAAAATATAAATATAATATCATAAAATAATAATAATAATATAATATAATAATTATATAAATATATAATTATATATACTTTATTATAATATATTATATGTTGATAATTATAATTATATCATTATAATAATGAGGAAGCTCTAGAACGGCACAATTCTATTCAAAAACTACATAGCTAACGGGAAAAGGAATAAATTGTTGATCTGCAACTTTTAGTGGGAAAATGTAAAAAATAGTAAATAAAAAAATAATAAAAAATAAATAAAAAAATTGCTATTTTTTTTTGGGGGAGCTCGAGCCGGCGGGGCATAGTAATATAATAATATATATATATTATACATATATATATATTACATTAATATTAATAATATATATATATATTCTATATACTTAATTAATAGTATTTTGTTAGGTATACACCGACAAGGGGGGTCGAGCCGAGGGGGAACAGCAGAGGGGGGGACGTTTCATGCCCGTAGGGGAGGGGCGGAGGAACCCGTGCGACAACACCCAAATAAGAGGGGTCGCCGGAGCCTCCCGAGGGGGGGAATTTAGTCTACCCGTAGTTCCAGAAGGACGAGAGCCTCTGCTATCTGGTGCGGTAAACCTTGGGTTGTCTTTAGTTAAGAAACAAAACAAAATTTATAGAGTCTATTTATTTTAAACGAGTACGTATAAAGGTTCTATTAGCCTTATTACTTATATTGTATTACATAATTCTTTTGTTATTTTATTTTATTGTGTACATAATATATTCTTATAAATTTTCTTATTAAGAATAGTCTCTTTTCCCTGAGCTATTGAGTTTTTTGAGATTTTCTTTTTTCTTTTTTTTTTTTTTACATTTTTGCCTTAGAAATTTACCAGCATTCAGCAAGGCTTCTGTTTCCGTAGCTGTTGTAAGTTTTTAGATTATGATGTGGCTCTTCTAAAAAATAAAAAATTTTGTAGACAAAGATATTAGTTCATACACAAACATTGCAAGTACTGCAACAATAGTGGTTATTTATTTTCATACAATAATTGTCAATTTTGATACTATTACTTAGATAACTGATATTACACTATTGGGAAAATTAATTTCTTAATAATTCTTTAGGTGAAGGGTTTACAATTTGCCAGTTGAATATTAATATTTATACTTTTTAAACTTCACGGAAGAAATATAAAATAATTTAATTGAATATTTATATAGAAATAATAAAGGCGTGAATGGCAGTTCTTGCTGCATAATATTAAATACATACTCCTATTAATTTCTTTTTTATTGTGTTGCGAAATCATAAAAGTACCTTATATTTATATATAATTATATACTATATATTATATATATATATATATATGTATATAATATTATATACTATTTAAATATATATATATAGTATATTTATTATATATATATATAGTAATTATATTTAATATATATATGTATTAATCAGGCGTATATTGGGTAGGAGGGTCGGTAGCTCCTACCGCACTTTTTAGGTTTTAAATATTGAATTAAATTATATATATAATAATAATAAATTTATTAAAGATTAAAAGAAGCTATTTTGCATCATTATAAAAGAAAAACAACAAGATAAAGCTAGTATATAGATCTGAATTCATTAGAATTTTCGCTCTACTCTATTAAAGTAAATTCTTTGCACCGGCGGACGAATGACGTCATTTTTTACAACACTTTATAAGGGAGCGGGCTAGTCGGATCATATAATCGAAATATATGAAATTTCGTTCTTCCCGTAAATTTGTACGAAATGTGTGGCTTGGTACAGTTTGTTTGAAATTTTTGTATGGAATGTATTCTGTTGTTTTTTTATAATTTAGTTTAAATAAACTTTATTAAGTGGTTATTAGCATTATATTATACAACCTTAAAATGCAAATCAATAAAAAGTTCTCTTCGGTGAAAAAAAGGTTTAAAAACTATTATAAAAAAGCTTTTTTAAATTGATAGGCCTAATTAATAATCAATTGGAATTAATTAAATATATATTTGGTGAATGAATGTAACAAGCTTTTATACCAAATAAGATAGGTACGTATAATTATTAAAAATATGTTTCGATGTTTTCGTTAGCTTTATTTATCTAAATATATATATCTATTATAATATATATATAATAGTATATATTATATATATATATATTAAATATTTTAATCATATAATTATACTATAATATAATTATATATGATATTATTTATATATATATATATAATATTATATAAAAAGTATAAATATATATAATATATGTTAATATAAATTTTAATAAATTAATTATATATTAATATTTAATATTATATATTATATATATATTATATAATTATATATATATATAATCATATATATATATTATATATATATATTAGTATATAAATATATCTTAGAGTTATATGTATTTATATAGACGCTGCTAACGAGTGTATTTTCAGGTAGCACTGATATATATATATTATAAATATATGATATATATATTAATATATATAATATATTCAGTATATAGTATTATATATATAGATAAGTAATATATCTATACTATACGATAATATAAGTAGTAGAGACGCTTTCAACGGCCGTGAGAATTTTGAATGCGAAGTCGCTGGATTGTAGTACCTCTGACATGATTGTTTTTAGACGATTTGCCCTTCTCACTCAACTCTCTCATAATAACAAGCGCATCTGACTAGAGAGGCTTTTCAAAAGTATTATGATGGCAAAGAGATATAAAAGAGCTATCGAGGGCAGGTTGTATTAACAATGATCGGAGGGTTTACATTGATATCATTAAAATAGAAAGAAAAACGTAGTGTTTAGTCAAAAGTATACTAATGCGTGATTAATATAGTGAGTGAGAAATTAATTCAGTCATGGACTCGGTAAAAGATAAAATATCATCAATTGTATCTTCTATATATATATATACCGGTAAATATAATCAATTTACCATTGATGAGTGGTACATGACACCACTCTTGGAGTCTCTCTTCTTATCACATCACTTGATCATGCAATTAACAACTTAATGAATATTTTTCAAAAGGCAGCACTTTGTAGGCTTTGGTGCACAATCCTTTATCCCGCATTAATCCTTCATTGTATTTTTTCAGAACAAAGCATACAAGTGTGACTCAGCGTAGAGATTTATCTCTAGAGACACTCAAGATAGAGTTATCACAAAAGAAAATCAATGCAAAATAAGAGAATAAATGAGAGTAATACATTATTGCACATAACATCGAAAAACATCAACCAATTTGTGTCATTGTGTGAGAAGTCGAGAAGAAGCATGCCTGAGTACGATACCTCCAATACCCCTCAGAGCAAGTAAGCATTAAGTTTTGTTAAGTATAAGTCTTCCCTTATAATATGGTAATGGAGACCTACAAAAGCATGACACTATTGTTAACCCTACCTTTCCGCAATCAACTTGTATAACAACAATAACGAATAATACAAGACCTTGCGGAGTTTTATATGATTCTGTGGGAATCTTGTATAATTAAATGTTTATATTCACTCAAACAGAGAGCGCGATAAAAAAATTAAATTACTATCTAAGAAGAATTGGCGTTACTCAGCTCTGAAATACATGCTTAAAGAGTGTAAATTAGCGGTTCATGAAATGAAAGCAATGAGTATTACAGTAAACTTCTATTATTGAAGTGTGATATAAAAGATAAATTATATAATAAATATATACAGATATATAGGGGTAGCAGCTCTTCAATACAAACAAACCAGAGTGAATATACATTCCGCCTTCAATTGTAATAAGCATTTGACAGAACATAAAAATACCTTGTAGCTTGATAAGCACCGTAGAGAAATAACGATGACAATAGGGAGAGTGAGTGGGAGTGCACGCGCTGAATGGACGCCAATAAAGTACCAAAATACAAATGCATGATGCATTTGGTTTAAACAAACCAACAGTTCATTGTTATATACACTTCCTTTAGGAATCCTTATTAGGCTGGGGATTGAATAAAATTAATGAAAAAAATTTGCCAATAATTTGAAGTATATAAAGAAAATTCAAGAACAAGCCGAAATTTGGGCTCGCAAAAAATGTCAAAATAGAAATAAGATGGAATGACTAGAAAATGGATTACTCTATCTCATCTCTAGCTCAAAATAATAATACCAGCATAGAATTGGATGATGGATCTAGTAAATACAAAATTTAAATGATTTTATTAAATTATTATAGTTTTGAATGTCCTTAAAAAATTCTCAGAGTTAGATATGGAACTTGATTAAATACTTGATTACAAATACACATGATAGATGTAGATACAGGTCGATTGATTATGTTTTGTTTTTATATGTATATATTAAGTAAAGTTATATATTCAATAATTTTTATTTGTAATTCTGTTATGAAATCAATGACTTAAAAATATAAACACACGCACGCTCTAAAATTTGAAGCATATAATTTATGCTTGGATCTCTGTGTGACACAACTTAACCACACGGAGATCATTCACATATTGAAATAGAGAGTACGCGAGATCACCACAACTCCACTCACTCCCACTCGTGGTGTCCGCCTTTGTAGCGATACATAATGGCAGTATGATTCTATGTGATCACGATAGAAACAAACAACATAGAGTTGGTATATAACTTCTCTCGTACGAACCTGATCGTGAAAGAGAGGGAACACATACAATAAATGAATTGTATCCATAGAATAAGTGATTAACCAGGATCTAAATATAAGATACTCACGCACTTCAGATATATAGTCGGTCATACATAAGGTTGCATAGACTATCGATATAATGAGAGAAAATATTAACTAGGATTGATTGTATATGCGCACACTGGAAAGACTTCCGCTATTTTTTGTGTTCAATTGTAAATACTAAAAGAAAATGCTTTTATGTATTTCGTTTGTAGTGAGAATTAATGGCGTACTGTGACTGATTAGCTTAGCCTCTCCATTCGTCGATAGTAGACTTATATTCTCTTTATGAGTTGGAGAGTGTATCACATTATTATATATTGTGTGGATTGTTAAGAGTGAAATAAGAACTCTCACGCGAAAGATGTTATGAGTAGGAGCCGTGACTAATTAGGCGAAACTTTAGTGTAGGTCGAGTGTGGAGAATATATATAGATCAAGATCTCACTTGCGCATCTGCTGTATTATATATTATTTACTCAGTGGTACTATGTCGATTGTAAGTTACAATTATAGGTTTCAAGAAGTTGTCTACTCGTAGTACACTTCACCGAGACGTGTGTAATTAAATTATAGTGGTTAGACGAATAAGTGAGTACGTGTCCTGTTCGGAGATGAGCTCATATACATACTCACTCACTCTAACTATTAGAATGATATGTGGCCTAAATAGACCCTCTCTATCATACTTTGAATTCACGTGATGAATCTACACTATATAAAGAAGAAGGACCCCAATAGCATAACACTTTGGTCTTTCTTAATCTCACTCATATTCGCAAAGCCATGCCATCCAACATGGTACTATTTGACCCTACCATTATTCGGAAACTTCTGATAACAGGGCCGCCCTTAAACTTTGTTTTTAAAAAAATTAACTATAATATAGTCAACTTGGAGAGAGAGAGTTGGAGTGTGAGAATATATATATAAGCAGAGAGAGAGAGAGTGAGACCATTATATTATATATATATTTTGTCATATAGCATGAGACTTCACACACGCTAAAAGATATCAGGAGAGTAGAAATATAGTGTCGCGACTTATGTCTCTCTCTCACTCACATGATAGGAGCACGATATCTTCGCGACGCTCACTAGCATATATGGCTAGTCGCTTTTATGTTACTAAAACAATAGCTAGTGACTAACTTCCTGCATTTTTTTGTGTGGCACTAACATCACTTACGAGTGAAATAATAATAAATATACTACATATCTCGCAGTTTCTATTTTGACTATTCCTCCCCACGGGGTACTCTACTTGGAGTCCAAACATTTCATGCATAATGGATCTATATTCTAATAAATCTATATTCTACAACGCCTTTAAAAAAATAAATATAGAACCAATTTAATTATTCCTGACATGGGTACTGGATTGGAATTATTACGCATAAAAACGAGACGAATTTCACACTTTCACAAACTTTGTACAGTTTTTCTCTACCCTAGAATTTATTGCAATAATACTTCGGCATTGTGATAAAACGACCCCGCACTACACTGAAGATTCTCACCTCCTACGATGATTATGTTCACTCCGGATGCTTGCTTCATTATAAGGTTTTTTTAGTTAAAAATTCACTTTATTTAAATGCTGATATCTTATCAATTTATGCAACAGGATAATGAATTAAGGTAACAGTTCTTACTGTTCCAAATCCCTTATATAATAATAATCCACAAGATTTTAAAATATTTATAATATTGCACTTTCTACCCTTTGTACCTTTATTTTAAAAATTAGATTTTTAGGTTTTCTTTCTTTGGTACAATAAACCTTATTTTAAGGATTTCACCACCTTCACTTTGTAAGAAAAGTTTATTCATCCACCTTAAAACTTTACCAGTACTCCTGCCGCAAAAACCCCATCTTTGTTTTTCCAATTGTGGACATCCCCTAACAGCAATATATGCTCTATACTGAAAAGCTGTACATGTCAATTCTATTCTTAAGCAATCACTCACACAACGCACTTTCAGAAACATATCAAGTTTTAATTAAACCCAAAAAATAAAAAGAACCAAATTTTGGTCACACAACTCAATCTTTCTTGATAAAAACAATATAATTAGAGTTAAAAAGGTAATTTGCAACAACTTAGATGCTGATCTTTACTCAAAAATCTGCCAAATATTGGCTGAATAGAATCATTCAACATAACCTGATATAATAATTAAAAGGAATTTTAGGTAAAAATGAAACATGCAGGTGTCTATAAAACTTCTAGCTATAATAAGAAAGGAGTTTTATATTCCAACCGCATATTCAGTAGTTAAGAAAATATAAAAAACTGTATAAAATGTAAATTAGTGTATGGGCAGAAACCAATAAAAATATCAGAACCAATTTACAAAAGATTAATATGAATAAATCCATCTCAAAATTCCCAAATTTAGAGGAAATATTTCTTGACCACATTGGAACCTTTAATATAAAAATAAATAATGTAGTAGAGAAAGATTTACATATTAATATAAACTTGCCACCATACTACTAGAAGACTGGGAAATTTACACAAAGGGAAAAATAGGTCAAACTATAATCGTAGAATCGTTGCACTATGTATTTATTTTTTTTTGTTCGCAATTTCGTGAGTGTGAGTGTGAGGACTTGGGATTCCACAAGCTCTGGAGTTTACAAGAGATTGAACAGTGTGGAGTGTGAGTGAAGCCCAGATCGTGGAAGTAGTATAGTAATACGGTGGTGATGCACTCTCAACAGGAGCACTCTCTCGATCTCACACTCACATGAGTAGGGCTAGAGACAGGTGATAGGGAGTATCACGTAGAACTTATTATATAGAAGGTTTTCAGAGTTTTTCCCCTACCAAGCGCGATACAAGAAGCTTTCCTAGAGGTTTTAGTGGAATCTTTAGTCCAAACACGGTGAAAATAGGGAGGGGTAACGATAGAGGTGTGAGTGAGAGTTGGAAAAAATATAAGATTAGAGCAGGTATGAGTTTTCCTTTTTATTAGTTTTAGGGGAAGCCCAACATGCCTTATAAATTAAAAGGCCAGTAGCATTTAAATCAATATTGAGAGACCCTGAGGTGGATCTAAATATCCCATTTGCCAATAACACCGGAGATATTGTTGAATGGATATGAGGTTCCAGCCATGAAATAATTTCTTCCTCATTTTAATTTCATGTGGGTGTGTTAGATCATTCAAGATGATCCTGAATTGGTCTCCTTTGTACCCCTGATCAAGGGGAATCGTTTATTTGACTTTTTCCAAAAAAAATAACAGAAAAGGTGAAATCTAAATTTGAATGATTTGTACTAAATGATGAATTCTTAGGCAAACCCTAACAATATCTTTGCCCAAAAACTAACAGCAAAGATAAATATAAAAAAAAAAACCAACACACTTCACTGGGAGTTGGAGATGTTGTTCGCATTTAAAGGGAAAAATTTCTGTAAACCATACTTTTACAGCATGGGAACAGTACAAAAATAGAAAAAAATAACGTGATTTAATTAATAAACAATTGTTTCTGTAAAAATTAAAAACCTAACCAAGAAATTTTAACTGAAACATAATTTAGAGTGATATTATATTTATTAAATAAAAAAATATACATTTCATGAAAAATAATCAGAAACAGTATTCCACCTAATTGAATAAGAACAATGATGCTGACAGCAGGGTAGAAAGGAAAGCTGCAGTTCAATGTTAGAGAGCTCAATAAAAAAGCTCAAGTAACTCAACAGGGCAACCTTTTAGTTAATCTCCCAGCCAGTGGGGGTAGCAAATGGGTATTGTGTTCCTTTCTGTAATCAGGAAGGAACTTGATTTTACATTTGAAATAACAATGTAGAAGTGAATTTGTTATCATGTTTGCTTTGCATGCTTTTCAAATGGGTGTCTCTGTGTCCTACTAGAGACATTGGTATGCTACGAAAAATGTAATAAAACTCGTTGTTTTATCACAAGATTCTTTGCATACTTTTCCAAAATTAACATTCATTTTCAGAACATTTTAATTTTTGGCCTTCCTCCGCCCAGTGTTAAAAATATACTTGTATAATGTATATTTATGTTACTTTATACACATGTTAGTATTAATTTTAATTTTCCTTTATTTTTTTACTAGTATATATATATTATTATTCTTTTTTCAATTTCTTTTTTTATTCAAGTGGCCATATTGAAGTGTGGAAATTTGATTTTTTTTTAAAAGATTAGCTGATTAAATATATGGAATTTCTATTAAAAAAAAAAATATACCATGAGGAGTAATGACCAAAGAGCTTTTGACCCTAAAATGTATATGGAATTTGCCATGACATCAGAGATTCTATTGTTATGACTTTTGATTTTTGACGAATGGCAAAAGCCCCAACCCTAATCTCTTGCAACATTGGGAGCAATGGAAAAAAGGTGCAGACCTAAAATACATTTCTATGGAGCTAGAACTATGTTTCTAGTTCTGCCACAACTGGCATAATAACAAATACTATATATAAAAAAAAAGATCAAACATAATACTTCAAATGGCCAAAGAATAAAAAAGAAAATATTAATAATAAATAACTAATTTTTATATATTTTTTTTTAACATATAACTAAGTGGCCTAGGCCACCATACCTAGGCCTGAAGAAGTTAGCAGCATAGGCTAAAATAGTAGAAGAGGCCTTTCACCCCCAGATGAGGAGAGATTTATCATATTGGAGGAATTTTTTTTTCATAAATAGGGTAAGCATCAAAACTAAGCTCATTCTGTATAGCTGATAGTTTGATTTTAGTTCTTGCCCACCATACTTTATATGGTAGAATTCAATAGAGAAGCTAACCTAAATCTTTAAATTTAAAGTGAATCATTACTGTAGAGTTGACTATTCAAAAGTAAATTAAAAAATAAAATTCAGTTTAAAGTAAAAAGTCAAATTTCATATTTTGATATAGGCTACTGAATGAAGAAAATTTAATAATAATAATAATAATAATAATAATAATAATAGATAGATGAAATGAATAAATATAATAATAATAATACTAATAAATAATGATATAAATATAATAAAAATATAATAAATAATAGCAAATAAAAATAAAATAGGAGCTTATAAGATCCCATCTTTACAGATTGGGTGTCTTGCTAGCTCAACTTCCACTAATACATCAGCTGGTAATGGTTGTATCACAGAAGAGGTAAAAGTGGAAAAATAAAGAGGATTGTTTTTTTGTTAAATAGATTTTAATGATTAATAATAGCCTCTATAAATAGTTTGTAAAGATTTTTTTAGTAGTAAAAATTCTTAAAAATCGACTATTTTTTGAAAAATCCCCCTCTTATTCTTTTCTTCATATAATTATGGCATTCATATATATTTTTCTGTGAATATATATAGGTTATATATTATTAGTAGTATATATATAATATCTATATAGCTATTATATAATTATATATATATATAATAGTATATATATATATATATATATTAGTTATATATATTATGGACATATGGGTTAGGTTAGTTATTTTATGTTAATTGTATTATTTTATTTATTGATAAATGATTAAATAACAATTTAAATAATTGGAAATATGGAAAAAAATTTGAAAATGAAATCTAAGAGATAACATTAAATGTTAAATGGCTGGTCACGTAGGCTGATTATCAACGTTTTATTCATTAGTTCAAATGGAGTGTATCATACGTTTGAAATGAGTCACCACTTGCAATGTTGATACGTCAAGTTCAACTCTTAGTTTTAAGATCCTGGTATTTTTGGATAGATTGGTCATTTTTAAGTGTGGATTGTTGTTAGATTAATATGCTTTAGCTGATACTGATATGTTGGAAAAGTGGGGATACATCGAATTTTGTATGTGCCCTGTTAGCTACTTTACCTTTGAATAAGGCTAGGGAACTTGTGGAATGTTAGCCAAGAATTAATTCGATGACGTGATTGGTATGTTTAGGTTGGGCCGGTTTTTCATTATATTCCTTTAGGTTCAAGGTTAATGATCTGTTTTAGACTTTATTGATGTGAAAACTATTGTTTCCTTGCACCAGGGGTACGGACAACCTGTTGCCTAAATACGCCTAAACTCTTAACACCTGACACTTTATAGATATACTAAATCATATATTATATATGATATATATATAGTATTTAATATATATGAATAATTAATATAATACAATAATATATAATAGTATTAATAATATATATATAATATTAGTATATATCGAAGTATATATATATATATATATAGTTATATTCACATACTTATGTAGAAATTATTGAATAAAATATACTATATACAAACCACTAAGTAAATATAGTCATTTTTTCTATTAATTTATATTTTTTAGAATTCTTTTGATTTAAAAAATACGTGCACTTAATTTTTAATATGCTCACTTATGAAAAAATAAAAAGCAAATAATTTAAGAAAATATGAGAGAAACAACTGCCTCACTATCACTGATAAACACTAAATTTCAACTGATGATCATTGACGATATTTTATTACATGGAAATTTAAAATCATGTTTCAAATATGAGTTTTGGCGGGAAAATATATTGAATATGAGAGTTGACGCTACAAAACAATAACATTATGATATTTGTTACAATACTTCTTTATATTTCTTGCCAGAAAATTTTGAGCAAATTTTTTCAATGGGAAATAATATGAATTTTTAGTTTCCAATTAAAATAAATTGCGTAAGAAATAGGGCTTGACGTAGCCCAGTTTAAAATATAAATCTTACCAAAAAGTAGCCTGTGCAATGCCGCCAACATAATCATTAAATGCGCCCACGTTTGGCGCATGCGCCAAGGGTTGGCCACCCCTGCCTTAGCATATATTCGTTGGTTTGTATGATAATTTGGTAAGGGTTATGATAAATTGTTTGCTAAATATATCACTATGTTAAGGTAAAAATAACAATAGATATGTTAACAGATACCGTTTGAAAAGTGTGATAGGTTACGTTCTGTTGCAATGTTAGTTACTTTACTGTTCGTTAAGTATGGAACTATGTTAATGTTGGCTGTTTATTCGAGCGTAAGGTATGTTAGGTTTGTCGTTGTACACTTATAGTTCCTTAGTTTAGGTCTAAATGATATGTTAGGCTTTTATTGATGTTAAACTTTGTTTCGTTAGCATATATTCGTACTGATTCAGTATATCACAAGAACTTATTTTATGTTATGTTTATCCAAAATGATACTCGAAATATCGACTTGAATCAACAGATCAAATAGATCAAATAGATCATCGGAATGGGTGGTTGGGATGGGAGTGGAAGGGCTGGTGGTTTGATTTACTGTTTATTGATTTGCTCTCTTTAAAATTCAGTTAAAACTATTAATCTTACTATATATTTTCATTCAAAGAACTTATTTTTATGTTAATGTTTGACAAAACTTTGTTCATTTGCTTCACTTATTTTTATGTTATGTTGGATAAAACCTTTTGTTATGTTTGCAATTATTTCGATGGGGATCTCCACTGCCACCTAGTTATGGTAAGTTAAAAAATTTCATATTTTAAGTATAAAATCTTTAGTGGTCTTTAACTGTAAAAAAACTTTAGTTTACTTAGCATATATGTCGTTTGGTCAGTATGAAAATAATTAGACATGTTATGATAAATTTGTTAAATATTGCCATGTTACTGTAAAATTAACATTGATTTGTTTGAGGATCTGCTTGAAAAAAAGTGTGAATAGGTTACGGTTTTGTACGCTTGTGTTAGTTACTTTACTGTTGTTAAGCATGAAACTTTGTTAATCGTTAGTAGTTTATTCGTGCGTAAGGTGGTGTTAGGTTGTCGTTGTGCATTATATTTTTAGTTTCATAGGTAGCTATGTTAGCTTATTAATGTGAAACCATTGTTAGTTTAGCATATATTCGTTTGGTTAGTATATAGAACTATTTTTTATGCTTATTTTACCGAAATGATACTCGAAATGTTGACCTGAATCAATAGATCAATAGATCATGGAAGGGTGGGAAGGGGTGAGGTGCTGGCTCGGTGGTTTGATTTACTGATTTACTGCTTTAGGATCAGTAACTATTACACTTTTACTATGCATATTTTAATTCAAAAGAAACATTTATTTTTATGTTATGTTTGGTTAAAAAACTTTAATGCTTGCAATTATTTCGTTGGAATTATGAATAGTTAGTAGGTTTATGAATAAATTTTTTGTTAAATATTACTAAGTTTTAATGGTAAAAAATTTGGGTACTGTATGATAATAGAGGGAGGTTCATGATAAATTTTTGTATATTACTATGTTATTTTAAAATTAACATTGATATGTTAGAGATATGCTTGACAAAGTGTGAATAGGTTACGTTTTGTAATAAGTACCTTAGTTAACTTTACCTGTTTTGGCACTTTAATGGACTTTGTTAATGTTACAGTTTATTCTTGCTTAAGGTGTGTGTTAGTTTTGTCGTTGTGCATTAATTCTTAGTTTCAGGTGAATGCTAATGTAAGCTTTATTAAAATGTGAAATTTGTTTACGTTTTAGCATTATTGTGATTCAGTATGATAATTAGACAAGGGTTTGATAAATTTTGTGTATTACGCATGTTAATGTAAAATTATACATTGGATATGGTTAGGAGGGAATTT
>JABUQX010078766.1:0-42500 GCA_015478945.1 Trachelipus rathkii
TTTATTCCAATCTTGATCGTTATTTCTATTTTATATTCGTATGACTCTTAGGGATCAAACCCGTAAATTTATCTGTATTTCTTGTTTATAGAAACAATCCTCCTTTTATTTTTCACCATCTAAATCCTAAAATTTTTTTTTCATTAGTAATATTTTACCTGTCGCTTCATACTCCCTTAAATAAAAACTTTTGTAGACCATCCAGCTTTATATCCTTTTTCTGAAATAAGGAAAGGATCAGTCCCTAGAAACTCTAACATAATCTCCTATTTTAAACTTGTGTTATCTTTTATTTTCCCCATTGTGTTACTAGGCACAGAAGGTTTGTCTTAACCATCTCTACAGGGGTATTCTTAAGTGTTCTATGATATATACTGTGATAGGAGTAAGCCAGGTCTCGTAGTATAAGTTCGATATGATTAAAATGTATTCATGTCTTAGTCGAAATGACCTATGGCATTCTTTCTATATAGTCTTTGTACTCCTTCAACTATTGCAGCTTTATTAACAGAAAATGTGTTGTAGTACAATATGTCATACTCAGTAACTATTTTCTTGAAACTCTTTACCTAAAAATTCTATACCTTTATCTGTCCATATCTTTTATTGATATCTGCCATCTTCATTTATTTTAATTTCTCCTACAACACCAGCAACAGTTTTTGATTTTTTATCCTTTAAATTTTTACCCTTTAAAGCCCTTAACCATAAGTATCTGGAATATATATTGATAACCCTCATTGTAAGATTTATATTTATCATATCTGTCAAATCTAACTGCCAATAAAGTTGTTATCTAAAGGGGGTATGGTTTTCCGGTCGGGAATCTTTTTTTCGTATCCATTTATGAAGGGTAAAAGCACCCTCACCTTTCTGATATTTTTTTTCAATCCATTTTTAAATTGCAAAAGCATATGGAGGAAGATACCTTGAAAAAAAAAACATAACTGCATGGCTGTTTCACATCAAAGTAATATTTATCGACCGCCTCCTTAGCCTCCATGACTCACAATGACATTTAACAAAAAATAAAAAAAATATTTATTTATAACTGAAAGGTAAAAAAAAAAATATCTGTATGAAATATATATATTTTTTTTAATTACAAACCTTATATCTGTATGAACTATTTAATAAATTACAAACAGAACCAGCTTAAACAAACATAGCAAATGTTTTATACAGAAAGATATCCATAAATTTATAAGTAACATTAATATCTTAAAATTAACAAACAATACAACCATATAAAAAGTACAATAAATAAATTAGGAACTAATCCATTTTTGTCTCCAAATGATGTTTTTTTTTCTTTATTCTACCGTGCACTTAACGCGATGTTTTCTGTTTATCAGCTTTAATCTTTCCGATGCAAAAGAAGTACCATATGAATCTAGAGGACTCGCATCTGGTTCCAGGCGACATTGAATATTAATCCGATCCGACAATCTTTGTTTTATTCTGAAAATAAAGTCTCGGAATATTAAATAGTTGAATTCTTGGTTTGATTCTGTTGCGTTCCACCCTGTTATACAGTGGGGCCTTACCTCCAATCACCGCGAGAGTAATCGATACAGATCAACAATATCTCGAAGCAACGATGTTTCTCAATCAGTAATTATTTGACCGATTTCATTCCATTAAATTGTTTTTTGTTAAATATTATATAAAATAAACCCGTTTTCTTACCTCTCATTGGTAAGTAAGCTTTCCGCCAGTACATGTTTAAAATTATCTTCTCTTTTCACCTCAATCTTAGTATCTGATGCTAGAGATGAACCTTCCTTAGGTGAATTTAATAAAACTTTTAAATCTCTTAATTTTGTATATGCATTTTTGGATAATAAAGATTCTTTTTTTCATGAATGTTAACATCAACAGTTTAAATATTCCGATACCACAATTCCTTCTGGTAATTATTTATCTGTTCAACTTGCGGATCATATAAACTCAAAGGTTGCTGTTGGAACAACTGTTGATGAAGGTAATACCCGCTCTGTTGCATATGTTGGTTTGATTGAGGTTGTTCGGTCTGTTGTTGTTGTTGTTGTTGTTGTTGTTTTTGTTGTTGTTGTTGTTGTTGTTGTTGTTGTTGTTGTTGTTGTTGTTGTTGTTGTTGTTGTTGTTGTTGTTGTTGTTGTTGTTGTTGTTGTTGTTGTTGTTGCTGTTGTGTTGTTGTTGTTGTTGCTGTTTGTTGTCGATATAGTTGTTGTTGTGTTGTTGTTGTTGTTGTTGTTGTTGTTGTTGTTGTTGTTGTTGGTTGTTGTTGTTGTTGGTTGTTGTTGTTGCTGGTGTAAGAGGTAGGTTCCATGTATATATTTCATCTTCTCATAATCGATGTAGGGTAAAACCACTACCTTCTTCATCATCAAAGGTTATCAAAGGAGCTATGACGGAAAAGAGTAAAGGTTGGAACACACCTCCGCCTTTTTGTAACATAGCTTTTTTTTTATTTTTTAAGTTTTCTAACTTTATTTTCAAGATTTTTTAAATGATGTTTCTATGAAAACGTAGCTTTCCCTTCTGCTGTCTGTTTAAAGGGAACAGTTTCCTTTACAAAGATTCATGTCATTCTTCCAACTGTACACTGTACAAATTTTTCATTTTCACAGATCAGCTTACGTTTTTCAGAAGGTTTCAGGTTTTTAAAATTTTCTCATAAGGGTAAATCATCCTGGCTAACTCAGAGTACTCATTATCAGGTAATGGTATACTGATCTCAATCTCGTTAAAGGTAAGATAATTGTACGCAGCAAACACTCTATTGCGTGCTCTTAGGGTGAAGCTGCAGAGCTAAACTAACCGTGAGGAAATAGATGTAAACTTCTCTATATCTTTTACGGAACCTCTTTACGGCTGAGTAGAGAACATTTTGGGTAGCCACAACATTGACTTGGCTCATATCCCTTCTTTGTCCGAACAAGATTAAATACTGTGTGTTTAAAGACACATCACGCATATACTTATTCTGATGAAAGATGTTCTGAGTTATAAAAAATACAGTGATGTTTAAATTATGAGAGTAAACTGTAAAAGTTTCTGCTAATAGTCCTCATTCAATTTTATTGCATCAAATCATCAGGATTATAATTTTATTACCTGGTAAAACATTGAAGAGCTTTCATAAATATAACTTCGTTGAAATTAAATTAGCATCTTTGTAATCAATTAAAACTTTTTCCTGGTTAAACACTGTAAAGGCACCATATGAAATTTTAACGAGGCTGCTTGTTTCGAAAATCTCGACCTCTTTATTAAACTGTTTAATACAGAAAGGTTTACCCGCATGCCTGTACGGAACCAGACACAAGACATTAGGCAGGAGCGCGGAACACTAACATTTAGGCAATGGCGTCACCATTCTAGGTTGAACACCTGAACACTAATGAATAAGAAAAGGTTTGCCCTTATGTTATAAATGCTTTAAAATAAAAACTTGCTTTCTTTTCCCGCTTTTTATCTTAAGAACTTATTTATACTAAAGGAAAACAGACCTGAATCAATAGATCAAATGATCAATAGATAGATCAATAGATCAATAGATCAATAGATCATGGATGGGTAGGAGGGTGGTGGGATGGGCAGTTTGATTTACTGATTTACTGATTTACTGCTTTAGGGTATGTAAAAACATAACAATTTTAATAAAAAATATGACTTGAATCAATAGATCAATAGATCAATAGATCATGGATGGGTAGGATGGTGGTGGGGAGGGCAGTTTGATTTACTGATTTACTGATTTAGGGTATGTAAAACATAACAATTTTAATTAAAAATATGACTTGAATCAATAGATTCAATAGATTGACCTATTGATCAATAGATCAATAGGTCAATAGATCAATAGATCAATAGACCAATAGATCATGGATTGGTAGGAGGGTGGTGGGGTGGGTAGTTTGATTTGCTGATTTACTGATTTACTGCTTTAGGGTATGTAAATCATAACACGTATATATATATATATATTTATATATATATATATATATATATAGTAGATATAATATATATATAATATATAATATAAATATATATTATTATATATATCTAATATATTATAATATAATATATATATATAATAATAATATATACTAATATATATATATATATATTAAGTACTATATAATATCATTTATATATATATATATATATATATATATATAGCAAGCAGGAGATCGGCGCGGTGAAAAAGACGTGTGACGCGGAGCCGGTGCGGTGCCCCAGAGCCTTGGGGTTGATCCAATCGGCGTCGTTGACCCCGGGAAAAACGCTTCTTCGACCCGAAAATCATAATTTGACAAAAAAAAACGTCATAATAGCGCGAAAATTCATTGTTGCAAAATGCTGCAAAATGTTTTGCAAATGTTGCTTGCAACATTTGCAACATGTAAAAAAAAAAAAAAGCATGCAACATTGCGATGCAATCATGCCTCCTGCAAAGCCGCTACATATTCTACTCATAGGTTTGTGTTATTTTTATTGGTGTGTCACTTAAGCATAAAATTGGGTAGCAAGAGAGCGAAATTAAGCGTGAATACCGTTTAAATATATATATATAATGATATATATACTATATATATACTATAGATTTGTATCCTAGTATATATATATATATATATTATATATATATATATATATTAATATATATATTATATATATATAATAATATATGGTACCTATTTGAAAAAATTTTTGTTTTCCCCCCCCCCTAGGGAACTTCAATTTTAAAGATGAATCAGGAAGACAAACATTAATGGAGAGTGCCATAATTTATTAAGGACGTTTCGCGCTATAGCTAAGCGCTCATCAGCTCTAAGTAAATAATAAATTATAAATAACATTGTTTATAATATTTGCGATTATATAAATATACATAAAATAAATTATAAACAAAATATATAAAAAATTATAAATATATATAAAATATACAAAAATTAAATATATTAGTAACCTCGTTTTCCTGACCTTACATAACTGGATCAACCATAAGAGAATGAATGAACAAGATAAGATCGGAACTCTATTTATACCAAAATTATACGCATAAATTGTTTGGTTGTTTGGGACTTACTATACTTAAAAAATCAGTATTTATAACAGAAATAATAAAATGAAAATTTAAAAACATAAAATAAATGAGTAATTATTAATTAAAATAAATTAAGTTTGATTGAAGATAAATCAGAGTTGAGTTCACGGTTCCACTCATGAATGTAGAAGCTCTCAAGATTTTCCTGTTCGCGAGAATCAGTGACGGAGAGGCAGAATCGAGAAGTCTAGTAGTGATGGGGTAGTCTTTTTCATGGCTATGGCTACGTATAGATGAAAATTCAGGCGAGGACAGAGGAAGATTGCTCCGGAAAGAAAAACCCTTATGTTTGGCAATCCTGATGCAAAATTGTAGGCCTGTCTGGCCTACATAGCGGGCATTACAGCCAGCACACTTATACAAGTAGACTATCGAGGAGTGCAACTCTTTAGTGATTAAATCTTTGGATCTGAAAAAGTTACTAAGTTTGAAGTTATTAGTGGGAATGAAAATAAAGGTAGCAAATGGGAAGTGTCTCATTAATATTAATGTTAGAACCCTCAGACCAATATTAATGAGACACTTCCCATTTGCTACCTTTATTTTCCTTACCCAGAATGAATATTAACTTAAGTGTAGGGAAAGAAAAGATGACATTTAAAAAAAAAAAACTTTTATTTATTCCCACAAAAAAGATAAATTAATGAGACGGTTGTTGCTTCTTTTCGATAAGTACGTCAAATTGTGGGATTGTCTTAGACAACGCAAGACGCATATCATGTTTCACGTATAGTCGGTTCCGATTTTTAGTTTTTATTGCAACTAATGTTGAGAATCCCGACTCACAAAGATATGTAGTAGCAAACGGCACTATCAACGACATAGCTCGTTTCACTAGTAAAGGGTAAGCTTGTCCTAAACTTAACCAGAATTTGCGTCCTTTTTATACCGCTATAATAAGAACTAGAACATTCCAGATGCTGCCAGAACGTTCGATTGCGATTCAATTTTTGAATTTTTTTCTACTGATCACGCGCAGTATTTTTAATGTCTTTATGTACCACTAGTACCTGATGCATGTACCCCTAAGGGTTCCATGTACCCCAGGTTAAGAAACAGAGAGAGAGAGAGAGAGAGAGAGAGAGAAGAGAGGGAGGAGAGAGAGAGAGAGAGAGAGAGAGAGAGAGAGAGAGAGAGAGAGAGAGAGAGAGAGAGAGAGAGAGAGAGAGAGAGAGATTTTAATAGACACTTCCTTAGAGTTAAATTTTAAGTACGTTAGGAAAGATCAATATCAAAGCATATTTGGGCGTAGGTGCAAATAAAGGTCATAAAAGAAATATGGTATCGATCGCTTTTTTCCTTAAAAAATAAAAAAGTTCGTATCTCACGGGCATTGCCCTAACCAATGAGAAAAGTTTCAAGGAAATTGCTTTGTTAGATTTCTAGGAAGGATCGAACCCGGGACCCACACAATGTTAACCGATCGTCTCCCTGCTTCGGCCACAGTCGCCCTATTTGGAATCAATTTAAAATTAAATTATTAGCTTAACTTGAGAGGATTTTTTATAAAATTTTAAAACCAAAAACCAGGCATATATATTAATTAGATTTATTATTTATTATTTATTATATTATTTATTATTCCTATTTATATATTTTTATTTATTATTATAATTATTAATTATTATTATTATTATTATTATTATTATTATTATTATTATTATTATTATTATTATTATTATTTTATTATTATTATTATTATTATTATTATTATTATTATTATTATTATTATGATTACTTTATTTTAAGATTCATTTACACTAGTTAATAAAAATTGTAATATTTGAGTCCTGGGAATTGAAGCCTCTATTATTATTGAATTTCCCAACAAGTCTGTCTATAGTTATATGACATTTCTTCTTTAACAATTTGTGGCCTGATCGGCTACGGCAAACGACAAACAAGGGACGTGGTCTAGCTCGCCCTTGCAGGACACCCTATGCACCTGTGATGTAAAGAGTTAATGAATTAATTGTTTAATAGACCTATAATACTGTATAGCTTTACGATTAGTCCATTACTTAAAAAATTCTCTCCCCATTATTTTTGGAATTCGAGCTATCGAACTACAAATTAAAATAAAGGCCTGTGATTTGAATATTAAATAAACTATTAAAAATATCTACAAAATGTAATAAACAATGCTTTAGTTAAAGTCTCACCTTTGTATTTCGAGAGACTGTCGAAGTCAATTAAAGACCTATGCCTATGATGTTTTGTATCCGCACTTCCATATCTATTCTGTATTATGTTAGATTTTTTGTTGCAACCAGGAGACAACTTACATTTTATTATATCTAATTATTCGTGATTTTTCAGTACCATGCATTCTGTGATTGAAACTCCGGTATAGGTTATGGTGTTACACCATAAGTTTAGTTCCATTGACTCCTGATACTTAAACAGGTAGACGATCATCAGTGTCTTTGGAGTCCAGGGTAGCTCATCTTTGAAACGGTTGTACCACTCATTTATTTGTGTGGAAGTACGGTTCCAATTTTCTTCCTTTATTTGTTTTGTCTGATAATGGGGGTGTACTGATGCTCGATAATGCGATTATGTGTGTCTGAATATTCTTGAATCTTAGATTTATCCTTGAAATATCTCCTCCGCAGCAGGAATACATCTATAATTGTTATCTGAATAGTACATACTTTATATTTACTATACGTATTATTCCTCCATCGCTTCACTAGGCATATATATGCAATTCTTGAAAATAATTCAATGAGCTGCATAACATAATATGATTTCACTCAGATTTAATATTGTCGCATTTGTCGTCCATTCATCAATTTCGAAGCAGGCTGAGCTGGGTCCACCAGTCCCCCCAACCAATTCATCACTAGAACTGCTGGTTGGCTCAATCTCAACAGTTTCTTTGAACATTACCGAATGGTCTCTTTTGGGAAAAGCTTCGACATAGGTTCTTTTCTGCCTTTTCTCGACAACTTTCGCATTGACTTTCTCAATTCCTGAATTGCTTTCCTGTCAGTTATCATGCTGTGCATGAAAGCAGATGTCTTGCAATCGATGGATTCTTTTCCTTGTTGTTTATATGAGTCTGTCTTCTGAGAAATCTCCATATCTTGCGAACAGATTCTTATAAAAATTTTATTGTAGCATTTAATTGTTGACATATAAATTTCGATTCCGGGTTATCAATTGTCTATCGATTCTCGTATAACTATGTATTCACATATAACTACCATATATTCCTCAATAATACATTCCCCTTGACATTATTAGCAACACTGTTGTTTCTCCACTTATTGTAGGATAATTTTGGCCTTTCGTATTATGCTAATCAAACATTATCAATTGTAAATGAAGATAATGCATCATTAAAGGCTTAACATTCTTAATAGGTTTGCAAACAGTCAAAAGAAATTAGAGTTGCCTCTTTTTGGCAGGCTTTGCGTCCTTGAGATTCCTTGATGCGTCGAATTTACAAGTGTCCATAATATCATTGATATATATCGATGATATCTTATGTCTAGTTCCATAAGTATAGGGCTATTGTACTAATTATCATTTATAATTTCCACTTGTACTGAAATACAGTTAGAAATAAACATTACTAAAAAAACTATTAAAAAAAACATTCGTAAAGATTTTATCACGAAATATGTCTATTTTTTTTACAGAATTTAAAATTCAGTTCGACTGTGTGTGCTTAACTCAATTTGTAATCGGATTGGAGAATAAATTCACAGCGATTGTTTTTAGGCCCAAACCCGGTACCAAAAACTTGAACAGCTGTCCACGACCAAATTTTGATTTTTTGGGGGCAGCTGGGGACCACCCTACTATATATATTATGGATATATATATATATATATATATATATATTTATATATATATATATATATATATATATATATAGATTATAAAATATATATAATACATATATAAAATATAATAGAGTATATAATTTATATATAGCAGATCAAAGTAATTTATAATTATAATATATAGATAAGTATATATATAAGATGTATATATATATATATATATTTAATATATATAGAGTGATATATAATATATATATAATGATATATATAGAATAATTATATATATATAATATAGATAGTAATAATATAGTGTAGATTAATAAGTAGTAATATAAGTATATATAATAATAATTGTAGTCGTGGTATCAGAAAAGTTTCTGACATCTAAAATTAAATTTGAATTGCAATCAACGTAGATTTTTTCTTCTAATATTAGTGTTAATATTGTAGAAACGGTAATACATTATGTTCATCACTAATTAAGTCATTGATACACAGAACAGACATTATTTTAAACTAACAAAATATTATGTGATTCACAGAACAAACATTGTTTTAAACTAACACAAAATCACGAAAAAATTACTGTATTGACTCAGAAATTACATTCACCCGACTCTAGAGTCACTTAACGTCGCAGAGTCACTTAAAGTCGCTTGAGTCAACATTTCATAAAATTGAGTTCTGAACTAACTGCATTTATGCAAGAAGTAATATGAAAGTATAATATATATATATATATATATAAGGTATAATAAAATATAGTGTAATTATAAATAATTATATAGTTATATTAATATATATATATATAACTATATATTATAAGATAATATATATAAATAGTAAAGATAATATAGTAGTATATATAAATGTGAGTATATATATATGAGTATATATAATATAGTAAAAAGATAATATAGGGTGAATGTTGGGTTAAAACCACAAAATCTCAAGAAATATTGATACGTGTGTTTTTGTAAAAGTGAGTTTAATTAAAGAGTTTATATCCAGTTTAATTAAATATTTATTATTCTGATTTTTTATTTCAATTCACTTCACAACTATCTTAAGGTATATATATATATATAGTAGTATATATATATATATATATATATATATATATAAAATGAGGTTATATAAGGAAGTATAATACTAAATATAAATTATAGTATATTAATAGAGAATGAGATAAGAATGGAAATGAGAAGTAGATAATAAAGTGAAAAGATAGATATACTAAGTAAAGTAAAGATAGAATGAGAAAGTAAAAGATATGTAAGTAGTAACTATTAGTAATATAATATATATATATAATGATAGAAAAAATATTAATAAGTTAAATTATTGATATAATAATAAGATATATAAGTATAAATAGTAAATATATTTAAGTATTATAAATATAGTAATAGTATATATAAATATAGAAGTGAAGATAAAGTATAGAAGTATATATATATATATAATATATATATATCGCTTTAGTTCATCAAAATATGATCTGGGAAAATGAGAGCAATGATGGTTTAGCAACTTTTATATTAATTTTCAGAGAGATATTTTTTTGGTTAAAAATAAAACTGAGAAATAAATATATGTTAAAATATAGTTTTAGAGGGACGTGGTCAAAAAAGAGCTGACATGCATGTAACATAGAAGAAACGAGCGAGACCATACAGTAAATGCAAACTAAATATTCGGAGAATCATCGAGAAGTTTATTTAAGATAGTTTATTTTTTTTTTGTCATTTTATTACATCGAGAATTATTTAAAAAGTTAAATCCCCCCCATTTAAGTGGGCTCGACCATGACGGGACCAAAGGGGGAGTACGAGTTCCCCCCGCGTCGGTCCACCGGGGAGGCGAGAGACACCCAACTCTGCCATCTTTGCGAGTTTCCCCATAATGATATTCCTTTAGTTAAAGTTGAATACCACATAGTATTATTCTTCTTTTAACTAAAGGAATGCCAAAGGGTAAAACCACAAAGTATGGCAGGAGTTGGGTCTCTCGGATATGCATCTCAACCCTCTTTGAGCCCCCTAAATTGGCAGAAAATCTGAAAAATAATTTCTTAATATTTAAAAAACTATCTTAAAATGAAAGAAAAAAAAAATATAAAAAAAAAAAAAATTAAAAACCCAACCGTAAATTTTCCCGCTGATTCCAATATATTAATAATATTTGTATTTACGTTAATGACAATTTTTAACGAGATTTCTAGTAATGTCAGTACTTTTAGATCCCTATACTATGACCTATATAATATATTAATATGTATAATAATTAATATTATAATATAATATATATATATATAATAATATATAATATATATATAAATATATATTAATTAATATATTAATATATAATATCATATTTATATATTAATATATAATATTATAATACATCAGGGGAAGAAGATCCCTCTTTAATTCTCAGTTATTTATAATATAATCCAATTTAAAGCCTGATCTAACATGAATATACATATTAAAACAATTATATTTCATGCAGCCTTTATTAAATAACATAAAATTATATTAATTATTGTGTTTGTAAATATAGATAGTTGATTAATAATTAATATAATTATATAATAATATATTAAATAAATATATAAAGTATATAAAATTAATATTATTAATATAATATATATAATTAAATATATATATATTATATATAATAATAATAATTATATATATGTAAAACTGAGATAAAATTTAATAAAGTACCCAAAAAAAAGTCGTAAACTAAATATTTCTGAGATTATATGGCTGGTATTTTAAATCCCAACATATCACTATATAATATATTTATATAATAATATATAATATAAATAATATATTTATATTATTATAAATATTAAAATATATAATAATAGTATTATAATAAAATATTATCATAATATATAAAATATATTATATAATATAATATATAATATATATATATTTTTCTCTTTATATAAAATAAAATACTATTATAGGATATATATTATATATATATACTATATAAGTATACCAAATATGTAGTATATAAATGTCATATTTAGGTAGGATATTATTTATATATTTATATATATAGTCAGGAGATAATATATAAAATATTATATATATATATATTATAAACTAGATTAATTATAATTATATATAGACAATAGTATTATATTAGGTAGGATCATAATTATTATATAAAATAATATTATATAAACTATTCAATAACTCATGTTACTACAATTTATTACTTATATATGGATAATATATATATATATATATATATATTAAGTGAGGTAAAAAGTTATAACTATATTTATATTATTAAAATATAAAAGTTGATATAGATATATACTAGTTTAAAATAAATTCTACTTATATATATATATATTTGAGTAAGATAATAAGTATACTGCTTAGTATATTATATATATGAGTAATTATAGCTTATATATGAAATACATACTAAAAATAATATATTATGTGATAATATAATAATATATATATTAGTAGAATAAGATAATACGGTCGGTTGAGGACTTTATATATCATATAACGGTGAATATATAGTGAGGTATATATAATAGATATATTTACAGGTAAACCACCCACTCACGGTCCGAGCCGTTTTCAAGGATGGGGTGCGGAAAGTTTAAGGTGTTCACACCAAAAAACACCACCAATCCCCAAGACGCCTAAAGACAAAATACTCTCAGTCTAGATCACACATACTGGGATTAAAGAGAGGAAGATTTAAAATGTGATAGTTGGGGAAAAGAAAAGAAGGCAAGGAGTTCCACAGAACAGAAGTAGCTGAAAGAAAGAGGTCACCACATAACGAACATTTCAAGGTTCTCAATACCTAACGCAAAAATTTCTATTGTCTGGGAGGAGCATGCGACCTTATTGTAATTTGCGAAGGGCGACGCAATGTTAGGATGAGAAGATGCGAGACGAGTACCAGACTTCCCAGTAAGCATCTAACACGCAATGAGATTGAGCGTATAGACAAACGAAGATAGAGTGCGCCAAAGGTCACGTTGCAAAGATAAATAGTACAAGCGATTCGTAATAAAGTTTTGTGAATAATTAATTTAGCTCTCTTAGCATTTAGTACTCTAACACATATCCGAATGAGGGAAGGGTGGGCCGGGGAGCCCACCTCCCAAAAGAAGAGAACAAGTACTCCATACAAAGGTGTAATAAGGGCCACTTATATAACTGGATAGCTGAATGCCGAGGGTAAAAAAAAATTCTCGGGACCTTCCGCATCCTAAATCAGGCCACCTTTACAACCATCAAAATATAGGGTGTGTGCCTCTAAGATAATTTGTGTTTGATGTTCAAGGACAAGAATGTTTATGTTATACACAGGAGAGACGTTAGAGCCGTTCGAAATATAAATTAGGAAAGTTGGAGGTGTTTTAGAGAGGGGGAGATGTGAGGAAGTTGAGTTTTTAAAGAGTGATATTTTACGAGGTTGCTGCCCCCACGCGGGGAAATCCCAACCAGCATTCGACAAGTGACAGGACCAGGAAAACTGAAGACGAAGAGGCAACTCTAGGAAAAAAGAATGGGGTCAGATTTATGCAGTGCTGCAGTAGAAAGAATGGAGGTTGCTCATCTCCGCATTAAGAAGTGATAACACAAGGCTGAGGGAGATCGTTGATTCAAAGCTAGGAATAAAAAGACTCACAAACGCGTTGAGGAACACCACAGTTAACAGGAAAGGAAGGAGAAGTCGCTCCCATCAAAGAGTGCTGATATAGAGCGATTTTAAAGAAAGGTAGACAGACAAGAGTAAGCAGGGCAAGCAAGAAGTCGAGAGGAAACTCAAATCTTAGAAGCAAAAATGACGCATGACCAACATTCTCTCCAAAAGCTATTGGATATAGTCAAGGCGCCACCCCGCAAGACTCCCCATGGCTCCTATATCTGGTCAGAGACCAATCGAATCAGTTATTATAGGACAGCACATGTCAACCGTTGACTCGAACCGGACGTGAAATCATACTGACTGATCTGGAAAGAAAAGGAAATGAGACTCCAGATGATCCAGGAAATGGAGGAGGGTTAAGAAGAGTTCCAAAGATTTTAGATAGAAAAAACAAGGGTGAGAGCTTATCAGGGCATATTAGTTTAGAAGCCTTTGCAGACGCCATTCTTCAGGCATGTAGACCTTCAGGTTATATATAATAATATATATATATATATAGATATAACTATATAATATATATATATACTATATATTATTATAAATATAATCATCATGTGGCGGGTGCGTGGGTCAAAATTCTTGAGTAAAGGCAAATGGCAAAATTGGTTATATATTGAGTATTCGAGGGCCTTACTATATAGGGTACCTACTAACGTATTATATACCGATAGTGATATTATTAGCTATCTTACTATAGATATATAGTAGGTATAAAATCATATACCGAAGGTCTTTTTATATATTATATATTATGAGTTGACTGGAACTAACGTATAGCTCTATCTATTATATATTTATTATGATAAATTTGATATATTTCTGCTATACAGTTTATTTATAACAGAATACAAATTTTCTTCCTTTGATGAAATTATGGTATTCATATTATTAAATACACTGAGTTTTGCACTCATTATTTCTTACAGGTTGAATTTTAACGGGCTACAACTACTCAAGAAGGGTCTTACGCACCTTTCTTTTAATGAAACTTCATCGCAGAATAAGCGTAAACTTCTAGACCTACCGCTGCTATTTATGACATCGTAACTAGTAAACCCTCTCAAATTTTATATAAGAAGCACACTAAAATCGAGTAATAAAATAAATATTCAATACTCAGTAGAGTATTAAAAGCCTATTAAACGAATACGCGACACAGATACATCCGCACCATAAATAGACAAATAAAATTATCAAACTTGTGTGCCGAGGCAAATTATAGGCGTGACACTTGAAGAAAGACATGATCATCAAGCGAGTCTGAGCCAGCTCACGATTAGCAAGATGCCTAATACTGAAGCAAAATGACTTATTTATGAAAATTATAAATTTAAAAAAAAATGGTATAAGAGATGGACTTCAGTTAAGTTAAGTTAAGCTAGATTAGGTTAGTTTAAATATGCAATTATATGTTTTATTTATATTCCTGCTATTATATTAACTTGCAATAGGTTATCTTTATAATCAGAAGATGAGACTGCATACACACAGAACAGAAGGCAAATACAGATGTTGCCTTAGGAGCTAAAGCTAGAGACGAATTAGTGTATTGTTAAACTTCGGAAAATGTAATAGGTTTCCCGCTGATTCGTTAATATTAAAAAAGGAAATCGAGTTGAAATTGATGAGAGTGCCATCCAAAATTGATCTAATACAAGAAAATAATATTATTAATATATTATATATTAGAATATATATATATATATAATATAATTATATATAATATATATATATATATATAATATATATATATATAATATATAGTATATATATGCGTCTAAAATATTATATAATCTAATATTAAAGATATATATATTTAATATATATATATATAATATATTTATATGACTGACTTTTTAATATTTTTTATGGATTCACTAAAGGCAAGTAGGCGTTGTCACCTATCCTAACCCAAATAGCCGCACACAATGAATCTATAGCTACGTATATGTAAATAATTTTATATAACTTACATTGTAAAAAAAATGTAATATATAAGCGACAATATAGTATATATCTACAGTAAGCTCATTTTATCAAGCTATCTGTATCATATCAATGGGACATATAATAATATTAGTATTTATTAGTGAGTGTTCTACGTATCGATGTATTGAGATAATAATATAGGTTACTATAGTATTCTCTACACTAATATAATACGTATTATCCATAATATTTATAATATAAATAGATATATATAATAATAATCAATATAATATATAGATATATATAATTATAAATTTATAATATATATATATATTATTCTATTATAACCTATATATAAAATATAATATATATAATGAGTATATAAGTTTATATATCTATATATAGAAAACGTAGTAAATATATATTATTAATATATATATATTAATAAGAACTACAACTATAAGCTATAAATTATAATATTATATTATATATTTACATTAATATGAATATAATAATATGGAAAAAATGGAAATGTATGTATAGGTAGAATTAATACTTATTAAATCTTATTTTTAAATACAAATTAAAGTATATACTATCATATATATATATATTTTTTGTAAAACTTAACATAAAGCTAAACATAAGATTCTAACATTAAATTGGTACTTTAAAAATAATATACAGATTCGAAATTTACATCTCTGTCTTAGATCAAAAGCAAACTAAACGTATTACGTATATTAAAAAGTCGATTTTACAGTTTATTTTCTAAATAGAAAATGATATATACTGTAAAGTGGAAAGTTTTTAAAAAGGAAAAATAATAGGCCACTACTCTGTTTTACTTTTGACTCTTAAACCATAAATATCTATCTAACATTTATCTTATATTTAAACCTTTAAGCCATTAAAAATAAAACAAGTTCATTCTATTCTGTGAAAAATATTACATATTTAATATGTCACTAATATCACTATAACAAATTAGATTGGTAAATATAACTAAAAAAACCAAATATTTGAGCGATCTCTATGTACAATGCAATATTTTTAGCACCGATCTAAAGACTCTACAGATTTTCTAGAACACTTACGTGTAAAATCTCCGTGTGGTCACGGAGAGAGAGAAGAAAATCAAATATTTACAACAATGTTTGTCTGTTGTATCACATGATTCCAGTTCTTTATTTTAAAAGGTAGAAACAATTTCTTTAACAAACTAAATAAAGGGAAGACAATTTATACAGTACGATATATATATATATATTATATATCTATAATATTCTTATCATTATAATATATAATCATTATAGTATATATATATTACTTATAATATATATATATTTCTTATAATATAAAAATAATAACCTATAATATATATATATATAAATATAATATATATTGACCTTTTTTAACTGTACTCAACCGAAAAAAATATGAAGTACAGGGTAATCTCTATGGACCACATTATAAAAATATATATTTATAGTTAGGGATTTGTATAATCTCTAGTCCAGAGACCACTTATTATATCTTATATATAAGTTCTTTTAGAACTAAATACTATATAATATTAAATATATTATTATAAGATTTAACGTATTATACCGTAATTGACACTTATATTATTTAGTCATATTTTTTGAGGTGATATATAAAATTTACACTTCTATATAATCACTTATATATAGATAATAAAATATAATATAATATAATTAAAATTTCTAAAACATTTATAAAGAGTATTAGCGACACAAAGTAAGGGCGGCTCCGAGGCCGACGGGGAGAATCGAGAAGGGTATTCGTTTACATACCAGGTAGTGGGAGAGGACGCAAGGAACCCCCGCGACACACAAATACCAAAGAGCGGGAGTTCCAGCGCAACCCTCCCTCTGGCAGGGGGCGGAATCTAGTCTCTCTACCTATCTCCCTGGAAGAAGGCCGATGAAGACCCTGACATAAACATGGCCATATCTCGGACGTTACCACATGGAGGGTATTCTTTGGATAAAAAAAAATTATAAAAAAAGTTATAACTTTACTTCTGCTTACTGCTCTGGACAAATGGTCTTCGAAAACTCTTTCTACTTGTCGCCTTCAGATCTTCCTTCATCTTCCAAATGAGAGTACAGGCATAAAATAGAAAAGTTGAAAACTTTAATTTCAGTGACGGGCCGCTTTTGGATCTGTATTTACTTTTAATTTTTCACCACTCACTCTCTAGTGTGTATTGTTATGGGCTTTAGTTCGGGATCTACAAAGTGTTAACGAGATGATGATCCCTTTTAGTGTTGTGAGGAGGTCCAGTAATTCAAAACTTCTATATCATCTCCGAGATGACAAGTCTGGTGAATTTACAGTTTATGATCCAGAGAGGGCATACATATTCGACAAGAATTTTACCTTCTCTAGTTTCATTAAATCTATTACCAACTGGCCACTTAAAAAACATTTCTATTGGAACACTACCGTGTCCTACAGATTAATACCTACCTACAACCCACCTTCCTCTTGTAGGCGTGAATCGTCCTTTTTTATTATATTCAGTCTTCCAAATACGGAACCTCATCAATTCCTCAAACATTTACTTTCCCCTCCGAGTTTATGTTTTGAATTTGAACTCTCACTGACACAAACCTCACTACTTAAAAAAAATTATCTATTTACACAATTTTTATTGCTTTTATTGTAGCAAATTTAGGTAACTTTTCGATTGTCGAGTTAGAAATATTACAGCTAAAAAAAGATTATAATTAACAATATTTCAAAAGTTGATAAAGAACGAATTATATTATTATTCAAAAAAAAAAAAAAAAAAAAAAAAAAAAACGCTAGGAGCACATTCGTATCAAAATAGCGTTTTATTAACTAAATTGAAATAATTGAATTTGTATTTTCTTCTCATAATTGAACAATTTTTCTTACACAAACTTTTTATGACACTTCTTCCTTTTAATTAAGTATTAAACCCTTTTCATTGTAAGTAGGCTAATCCAGTTGATTTAACAAACCGCTATGTGCTTATCTAAAGAGAATACAGAACCATCTTACCTCATACCGAAATTCCAGGCAAAAATGATACACTACAGGCAACTTTCAACTAAACGGTAGAAATTTCCCTACGCATCGTAAAGTAACACATACAAATAGTGGTATATTGATTTCGAAACTGTACACACAAACACTATTCCTATAATTTTATTAACTTACAGCTCATTTAAATTATATAATTTACTTTCATTAAATAATTAAAAAGGTACTCTGAGAATTTACTTTAGAATATCTAATGGTCAATAGGTCCAGCGTGTTCTTCCAATAAATTAAAACAATATAATATATAATATAAATAAATCTTTAATATTAATAATATATATTATAATATATAATATATGATAGTATATTCTAATATATACTAAACCTTCCATATATATATAAATATAATTAATATAATATAATATAATATAGATGAGAATAATATATAATAAATATAGTTTTATTTAAAATATATAATATAATAGTGAGTATATTAAGGTACTAATATAAAACATATATAAATATAATTACTAATATAATATTATATATATTTATATTATATATAAAATATAACTTATATATATTCAATTAATAATTAATATAATAATATATAATAATTCCACTATTAGTAACTATATCTTGAGGGATATATAAAAGTACATAATAATATATAGTAGGATAAATTAATAAACTATTTTTAATATTATATTTCATATAGGAATTACATTTATTATATATAAATCTAAATAATTTACCAAGAGTATATTTTAGTTTGACATATTAGATAAATTTTTATATTTTCATAGATAATAAGGATAATAATATTATATTAAATATAACATATATATATAAATAATATATATAGTGTAATATATTACACCATGTAATATCTTTATCGGTACTGCGTGTTTCTTTATATATACATGACAATAATACCAATATGTTATTAATATAGGTACTACTAGTGAGTATAAATATATTTAGGTAAAAAGCAGTAAGTTTTATTGCGGTTTCAGGGACTCGTCAATGGAGTCAAATTTTATTAAGATTGATGTGACTCAAGCAGGACACGAAGAGTGAAGTGCGCGGGCGGTACTCCTGGTAGTGAAGTACAGAGTGTGGGATTGCGAAGAGTATAAAATGACTCACTCACTCTCTCTCTCTCTCGTCTTATGTCTTCAGCTCTTTCTCTCCTACTCTCTCTCAACGCTCTCTACTTTATATTAATTATACTGTCTATAAATACGACATCATTCCTCTCGTAACCACTCTGACGAGAGTATTAGTATCCTATATATAATACATATAATCTATTATATTTATAGTACCCGTTAGGGTATTCACATATTATATATATATGTTCGGTGAGTGTATAAGGACTATTACAGTATATAAAGTTATATTAATATATATATATTTATAGTTATGTTATATTTTTATACTATATAATTAGATACATATACATGATATATATATAAGTAGGATATTGTAGTATATTAATAATTTTAATTATATTTATAATGTGGTATAGATATAATTAAATAATAATACAAATATATATAATATATATATATATATACTATACAATAACATAAACTTTAAAAAACCGACATTATTAATCGTGATAACATATATAACTATAATGAGTCTGAGTGTAATAATGTACTAGGGAAACGGCATGTAAGACACTTAGCATGTATGTCATAGAAACCGTGTTGCCACACCATATGCTACGAGGCTGAAATAATACATACCTCTACATGATAAAATATAACAACAAATCTGTCTATTGGTGAACCTATGTCGTGAGATAGCGTGTAGCATGAATCTTAAAGAAAATCCCTTACGAGTAATAGCAGAGAAACGTTAAGCACTTACTCCCTCCCCACCCGCACGTGCGAAAAAATCCGCGTCGCAGAGATTTAAGGTTAATCTCGCGTTTTTTAAACGCACAGAGGTAGCTAAGAGAGCCAAAGCGAAAAAAGGACTTGTTTACCGAGCAATCCTTCCCAAGTGAGAGTAGTGTATAGACTGTTCGTCGGGGTTTATATATATGACTTTACTATAATTTACGAGAGAGATTTGTTAGTAATATTTCTTATGCTTATAATATTTGTCCCATTAACTTTCGGCAAACTAAAATTTCATATTGCGTTATCTGCTGATACCATATTGAATATTTTGAAATGTTTAATAAAATGACAAAGTGACATATCTTACATTCTCACACACTGATTAAGATTTATTATGATTAAATAAAGGGCTTGAGTATCTCACTCCAAACTTCTGGGTGATCCCTGAGAGTCTGACAAAATAATTACATGCTAATATAACTAAACTTCTGATTTATGAAGACTGATTGTAAAAGTTAACTCGTGGATTTCGAAAATTCTTATCCATGAGTGTGTAGTGAGATAAAACTAAACTGTGCGCAAAATGAGAGGAGTTGTGAAATTTCTCAAAAAAAACAAAAATTCGATGTAAATAAATAATGTTTTAAATTTGTGAAAAAATTTTAATATATTCACGTGGAGAATTAAACTCTGTAAATTATAAAAAAAAAAATTTGAAAAAAAACAAACTATAATAAGTGAAAAAGGCGTAACATAAAAATCATAAACTGGCAGACTACCGACATCGCCCAACATTCTTAAAGGACCCGCGATACGAACGTTGTATTGTTTTATAGGATTTAAAATATAAATGGCTTCAAACTTCTTAAAACAAAAGTTCTTTGGTGTGAGACATGATAAAAATATGATTCGCTTACAAAATGAGAGTCTTTCTCAAAGGATATTCAAGTGCGAAGTCGCTACAAAGCGTTTCTCTCTCAAATCTCATTAAAAGTGAAAGGGTAATTAGTTATATAAACTCTGCCTCGTGCACGCCAACTTGTTCGAGACCCCCTATGGTGGTGCAGAACAGGATTCTTCACTCCTCTTTCATTGAGCTACACCCTCTATCACTTTTGAGTTCCCAAGTCATCATCAAAGACGCGCTGCGCCAAATCTATATCTCAAATTCTCTGTCAGATAGGAAAAATTTTCAGATCTACCAGCGCAAAATATAACAGTTATTTATCTGCCTCTGCTTAAACACCTAAGCCAACTACCTCCTTAATCATGGACCCTAGTGATAAGCTGTCATCAGTTTTCTGTAGGTTCAAAGAAAATGCCTGATATTCATCAGTTTTCAAATTCAATAGGCAAACTTAAGTTTTGAATCTAGAATAATATTGCAAAAATCTGTGACAAAAAACTTCCACTTTTCCGCTAGACAAGAAAGAAAATGGCAATACACCATATAACCAAACTCGCTGGTATCAAAAATCCACTTTCCGCTGAAAGAAAATGCATACCAATTACTCTTAGATGGCATCGAAGAAATCTATATGCCCGCCCTTAGGCAACACGTCAGATATGTATTTAAAAAGGGAATGCGGCGTGAGGAACTTCCTAGCGAATACTTAAATAGAGTCAAAGAAGTTTTAGGTCACAAAAGTTTCGACCTGCTGGTCGAAAGCAATCCCAAATTTGTTATCGAGCTCTTCCTCGAGGAACTTCCTATAAACGCACAGATGAGCTTGTACACCCTCACCGAAGAAAATAATATACACAGGATGGTGCGAGTAGCTGATGATTTGTTTAAAAATTTCGTCCAAAGAGAAAGAAATTTCCAACCCATAAAGGAGGATTCTTATTGGGGAAGTGTGAATCACATGCGAGGAAGAACAGACCTCTCTGAGTCTGACTCACCGAACAGACAATCTCTCTCGCGTGAACAAGAGAGGAAACCTGACTCCACATTTGACGCTCAAGAGAAAATCATGAGCCAGCTGACTGAACATATGAAGGTTGTTAAAGAGATAGCGAGATCCATCTGTCAGTTAGTACAAGAAAGAAGGCAGCCAGATAGCAAGCGAAATACACGTGAGGCGCAGTCAAGCGAGGCAGGATTTTGGAAAATAGCGCTTTTAAAATGACGCAAAAAGAAGGGTCTCATTGTTTCTACAATGACTTCGTTTTTCTCATACAGCATATAGGAATATGAGCATAGCGGACTGCCTGCTCATGCTACCCCCTACTCTTCCCAATGCGCCAGGAGAAATGCCTCCAAATATACAACCCTACGGGAAGCTGAGGAGGTCGCTTCAAATTGCATCGACGAGGGGCCGGACAAAATCCTTATGATGCAAAAATTGGAGAAGTTGCACATACACCCAACTGTGGATTTTTATAAATAACCGAACAAATAATATTGAATGGAATACAATGACACGCGGGACTAGAAATACAGAAAACATAGAAAATATAAATATGAAAGGATTAAATATGAAAATAATATTTTAATATAATAATAAATATATAATATAATAATTAATAATAATAATAATAATCATATAAAATAAAATAATAATTAATAATAATTAATAATAATAATAATAATATACATATAATAATAATAATAAAATATATAATAATGATATTAATAATATAATAATAATAATATAATAATAATAATAATAATAATAATAATAATAATAATAATAATAATAATAATAATAATAATAATAATAATAATAATAATAATAATAATAATAATAATATATAATGAGCTTTAATACCAGATTACAATGGAAATGAAAAATAAAGAAAAGGTTAAAAATCATAAGTTACTTAACGGTAGTGGTACTAGAGACATGCATGCTAAATTGAAAGGCAGTATTATAAATTTACCACATAAAAATACCGACAGTGTTCTGTACAAAAATATGAACTATGATCAAAATATTATTATAAACAAGGAAATTGTACAGAATAAATTTGACAATGTAGTATCAGGAAATTACGGTAATGTACTTGTTAAAAATTTGATAGGCCTGTACAACCACCGCATGTGGGTTGTACCTTTTTTAATATGATTTCATTAAATAATATGCTTATTATAAACGGTATAGCGACAGGTAAGGTAAATGAGGCAAACATCTCAGCAGACTCGGTCGATAAAAGTTCTGAAAACGATAAATGTTACGGCATTCATGACAAAGTTTTCAACGAAGCTGAGACTGATGAGAAAGTTTGCGAGATTTCCAACCTGAAGCTATATAAAGTTTATGATATTTTAAATAAGAGAGTTTTTTTAATTAACTTGGGGAGCGAGATCAATATTTGGCAAGCCAATGCAGTTGCAAGGCAAAAGACGCCTATCGGCCAAATATTGGCTGCTAATAATACAAAAATTTCCATTTATGATGTAATAAATGTAGAATTTGATGT
Source organism: Trachelipus rathkii (assembly GCA_015478945.1). Lineage (NCBI taxonomy): Eukaryota > Metazoa > Arthropoda > Malacostraca > Isopoda > Trachelipodidae > Trachelipus > Trachelipus rathkii. Next base: position 23,835 of record JABUQX010078766.1, read on the forward strand.
AAATTTAAATAGGAAATATGTTGATAAATTTTGTTTCGGATTTAAATATTAACATCTTGGGCTGCCCTTTCTGAAACGTTATGAATTGGGGATTGATTTTAAACTGGATATTTTACTTGACCCATTATCTAATCATAATATAAAATTAAATAAGGAAAGGAATTTTAGAGATAAGTTTGTGCATGCAACTTCCCGAGACACTCTGTCTCATACTAAAACTCTCCCTCTCACCTCTCCTACTTTGCCTAATAGCTCTCTATATTTTTCTGATATATTAATGAAATATAAAGATTTGTTTCTCAACCCGTATATGACTGAAAATAATCATATTAAAATAAAACAAAAAGAAAGGTGGTCAGAAATTTTTGTGAAATATAAAGGAAAAGCAGCTGGCACTGGCACCGCATTAATAAACAAAGATGGAAATATAACTAAAAATGAAAATGATGCGGTCATGCCTGTAAGAGTATTAGAAGAGCTAGCTGATGTTTATCCTTTTAAAGCTAATATAAAAGGTCCACCAATCCGTATGAGGCCCCGAAGAATACCACATAAGCTATACTCTCAAACTATATCAGAGTTTAATAATTTGCTTGCAACGGAAGTGCTAGTAAGGACAAGCTCACCTTGGGCTTTCCCAGTATCTGTTTTAGACAAAGGAAACAACAAAGTAAGATTGATATCGGACTTTAGAGAGTTAAATAAAAGATCCGAACCTGATAGCTTCGGTCTTCCAAATTTGCAAGATGCAATATTCATGTTGCAAGGCAGTAAATACTTTACACGTATATATATGACTCAAGCCTTCCATTCCATCCCCTTGGCCGCTGAAAGCGAAAAATATTTTACTATCACCTGTATTTTGGGGACATACACTTACACCTGTCTCCCGATGGGCTATGTCAGCTCACCTTTCGACTTTCAAAGGATGATGAATATCCTCCTACAAGATATAAATCACGTCCACGTGTACATGGACGACATTTTAATTCATACTGTGACAAAAGAAGAACATAAAATTATCCTTGAAAAGGTGTTGCAACGACTCCAATATCTTTATATCAGTTTAAACCCAGCGAAGTGCAAAATAGCTGAAAGAGAAATAGATTATCTAGGCTATACAATAAACGAAGAAAGGGTGAAGATAAACACCGAGAAAGTAAAAGTCATAATAGAGTCCGATAAGCCAAAAAACAATAAGAGATCTGAGAACGTTTATCGGAAGGATCGGATTTTACAAAAACAGTCTCCCTTGCTTATCAGATGTCATAGCGCCGCTTACCATATATTTACGCGGCAAGCCGTATTCACGACGAAGAATCCACTGGAACGCACCGGCCGAAAAGGCATTCTTAGACGCCAAGCAAGCCATAAAGCATGCCTGCACATTAGCATATCCCACCACTTCAGGTCCGATCAAAATCATCATTCACGCCACAGCAGTAGCCGCTGCAGGAGTCATAATGGCAGATGGGGAGAAAGGTGCCCCCATCGCTTTCTTCAGTAGTGTCTTTTCACCCACCGAACAAAAATATGATCATGCTAACAAATTTTAGTCTGTCTAAAAAAATTAGGGTCGTGTCAATTTTTTCTTACGTTCTTGGTGAAGTTTTGTTAATAATGAAAAAGTAAAAATTTACCCTATGAAAGAGAAAATAGTTTATTTTAATATTTAGTATTGTGAAGCTCGATAAAAAATTTTCAATTCTTTTCTTTAATTTTTAGTTTATTTATTTTAAGTTTTTTAACAGATTTTATTTATATTATTAACTGTATTGGTTCTAAAAAAATGTTCAAGATGGTTTTTTCAATATTTTAAATTATTGTTATTATGTTTTTATGGTATTTAAATTAATTATACAATAAGAGAAATTAAATATTTGTCAACAGTGATGTGTTATATCAACTAACTACTTGCGGAGGGTAACATAAGTCTCTATTTCTTAATTTGAAATTTAGTTAGTTAAGGTTAGGTTATAGATACATGTATGGTCTAGGGCTTTGGTGTTAGGTTACGTTAGGTTGGTTGGTGGTTAGGTTAGGTTTAGGTTATGTATGTTAGGTTAGGTAGGTTAGGTTAGGTAGGTTAGGTAGGTTAGGTTTTTTTAAGTTAGTTAAGTTAAGTAAGTAAGTAAGTTAGTTCAGTTTAAGTTTAGTTAGGTTAGGTTTGGTTGGTTAGTTAGGTTAGGTTTGGTTCAGTGACCTGTTAGAGTTAGTTAGTTGATTAAGATTACTTTAGGTTAAGACAAGTTAGATTGATTAGGTTGGTTAGGGTAAATTAGGTTAGGTAAGATTTCATAGGTTAGATTATGGTGGATTATGGTTGATTTGCATTATGATTTGAGATGAAAGTATTATATTTTGTTAAAAATCAAAATGTTATATTGTGGTTCGGTCAGTGGTTTGTGCTAATGCCGCTTCAATATATACTATGCATTGGTGCAAAAGATGACGGTGGAAGTGCATTGAAATACTTATCAAGAAATGTGAATCAGTACGTGGATTGTTTTAATATAAGGCTAAAAAGCGCAGAAAGGAATGTCGTGTGTGAGTTAATTTTGCGAGTTTCGTGTCGTAAAAGAAATGAAGTATAACCAGCAATTTTGGAAGAATTTAAAGAAAGTTCTATTGAATATTGTACATAATAGAATAGTTTTAAGTTTGGATTTAAATCTGAACTTAAATTATAAATATAAATCTAAAACTCTTTCTAGGTATACATCTATATATAGGTATTAGGATATATATATAATATTAGATATATATGATATATCTCTATATTTTTTTTTTAAAACGAATGTAATGTTGACATTATAAAATTCACTTCCATTAAATATATTACTCTAATTTAAGTAATGTTTTTAGTTTTATTGATCAACTAAAGTATTAAATTTAACACTAAAAGTTTTATGAGTTAAGAAAAACGTAAGGATTATATTGAAGGAGCCAAAAATTTTAATGAAAATGGATCATTTTAAATAGGACTACGAGATCTATTCAATACAAGTGCTCGTGTATTTCTGATAATCAAAATACAATGGATAAATGAGTCAAATAACGATAAATGTAAGGGAAATATTGTGATTGAACCATTAGTACTATGGTAACACTTGAGAGTGCTAATTACGAGTAAGGGTTAATCATTTAGCAGTTTACTTTATTGCTAAAACATATATAGTTAATGAAATACATGCATTGATGAAGAACAGATAGGAATCAACGAGGAGAGAAGTACAAGTTCTCTCTCAGCCCATTACAGCGCCCCGTGATACAGAACGGAAACCTTGTTGGTTCCCTTAAAAGGCGTGGTATCCAATCAGAGGCCAGCGGACAAACACGAATTTGTGGAAGACGTGAATGAATCAGAGACTTCTACGAAATTGTATCCGCCACAAAGAGTTTAAAGAGAACTGAAAGGATTTTTAACGATACAACCTTTCGTGGTGAAGCCATAAACCGTGAATAGAAATAAATTTGTGTCTCTTTAAATACACAGATTAAACTTTGTTTCTAATGGTTTTTCATCCGATCATAGACGAAAGGAATTATTATGTAAATTGCTGCGAAAGCAGCCACAAGGAGTATTAGAAAAGATTTCAGAAAAAAGTCAATTATAAAGGATTTTGTGATAAACAACAAATGAACATACCTATAACTTTAGTACTAGATGATGATAAAAGCTCACTCACTATTGTGAAACAGAAGTTCTGATAAACTCACAGAATGTCGTATATGTTGAATATTTTTTAAACTAGAGAAAATATTACCTGAAGATTGTATTGCTGAGTTAATAAAATGACACGCACTCTGCAAGGTCAGTTTTTGGATTACGCTGTCTAACCGCATAAAAGGCCGAATTGTTTCCAAAGATGTATAAGGGCTGAAAAATATTGTGAGATTTGTCATTCGTACCAAATCAAGTAAAGGTGTGGGATAAAAATAAATCGCTTTGGTAGTACAAGAAGTAAGCACAAGTTCGAGACATAAATGCAGATCTAGTCAAGTGAGTCCATGCAGTGGTTATGGAAGTTTACTGACCCTCATGCGGATAGGTATAGTCCAGGTTATTATGTATGGCGTTCCCATCAAGATATAACAACGAAACGTTGGTAAAGGTGTCTGATACCACGAATATTCCCTTTACGGGGGATCCTGAAATTTGGTTACAGTCTTACAGATAAGATTGCAACTGGACTCCATTTTTTGAGAGTGTGTGCCGACTAATTGGCACCTCTCATTTTACCACAGAGCTATTCACCTTTTTCAAATGGGAAATGTGAAATCTTTCCATAGACCCTCGCTAAATGCATAAGGGTCATGCTGATAGAGCAAAATGACAGCAAGAGAGGGTTAGATTCTCCCCTTCCAGCCTTCGATATTCGAAGCAAGTATGCTAGAAAGCAGGTATCAGTCCAGTCAGATGCTATTTGGACAGAATTGTTAATATACCTGGTTGGTTTATAATGCAGCAGCGCCTAATTAGACACTGTATCTGATAAGTTAATTGAAAAACTCGCAGATTGATAGCTAAACCACTCTCAAATAGAACAAATCTACGGAACAGAAACATATTTATGCCTAAGAACTTGAAAGAGGAAAAATATATGTTAGTTAAAAATCAACAGTATAATATCGGAAAGTTGCAACCAAAATACCACGGGCCCTACCATGTGGTAAAAATAACAAACAATAATGCTCATTTGGTGAAAGGAGATAAAGTTGTAAAGTAGAACCTCCGAAATGTAAAAATATATTATAATCTTGTTAATTGTCCTTCTAATGAAATATCTGAAAAAGAGAAATAAAAAAAAGTGAAAGGGAGTTGAGAAATATATAATGACTGTCTCTTGAATAGTGAGTTAGAAACGATCATATGGTAATTAATGCGAGAACAGATTGAAAATTTGTTAAAAGTGTGTTAAATCATATATTGTAGTTCTTTACCCTCTCTCTAGTAGTAATTTCATCTATTCTTACTCCTCTTCCTTTAAATTTGTTGTAAAAATTAGAAGGTGGGTGTGTAAGATATGGTTGGAGTGATAATCAATTGATTCACAACTGCTTATTAGCCATACATCTTTTCTGCCTCCAAGGTCACCAAACTATGAAGAGGTAATAAAGGTTATTAGGGACGGTCATGTAAGACCTTAGCATAAATGTCATAGAGTGTGTACACCTATGTACAAGGCTGACTTACATTCCTCAAGTGTATACCAACAACAGTCATTGGTGAACCTATGTGTAATAGCTGTTGTAACTAAGAAAATCCTTTAGTATAGAAGAAACAGTTAAGGCACCTACTCCCTTCCCCCCGAGTGCGAGGTGCCAGAGATTGGAATGTAATTGGTTTGAATCCGCAAGGAGCAAAGAACAAACTGAAAAGGGACTGTTTGCCGAGCCTCCCAAGTGAGAGGTAGTGTTAGGACTGTGGCGGGGTGTATATATATGTATATATTATATATTGATTTTGTTATAATTTACAAGAGTTATTTAGTTAAATTATATGCTTATACATTGCCCAATTATCGGCACTAATCATATTCCAATTGTTGATTGCCATATTGCACATTTGAATTGTTTAATAAATGACAAAGTGAATTCTTCATTCTCACACACTGTTAAGATTTTATTTGAGTAGATAAAGGCTTGAGTATATATATTACATATTATATATTATGTATTATACTATAGTATTGATATATATAAGTATATTATATATATATATAAAGAGTGTGTGTATCTCTCAATATATATATATATATATATATATATATATATATATATATATATATATATATATATATATATATAATATATATATTATATATATATATATATATATATATATATATTATATATTATCTATATATATATTATAATATATATATATATTAATATATATATAGTATAGTATATATATATACTGCATATATTATTTATATATTTATATATTATCGTATCTATTATATAATATATATATATATATATATTATCTGATATATATTATTCTATATATATATACTATATTATATATTATATATATATTATATATTATATATATATATATATTTATTATTATCAGAATTATATATTATTATATATATTATATATATATATTATATATTATTTATAATCATATATATCTATATTATATAATCTATCACTAATATATATAGTATATATTATAACTATATATATTTATATATTTATATATATATATATATATATTATACTCATACAATATAGATATAAATTAATATAATATATATGATTTCAATAATAATATATATAGTTTATAGTATTATATATATATGATACATATATATAGTATATATATATAATATATAGAATATATAATTATATAATATATATTTACTTATATATCTTAATAATTAAATATTAATGGTAAATAAATATAATATATCATATACTATATTACTCTACATTATATATTATATATATATCTATATATATATAAAACTATATAATATATATATATTATTATATATTATATTGTATGAATATATATAATATATTATATATCTTAATATATATATTTATATATATAGTTATATATCTACTATATATATATATATATATATATATTATGTATTATTTATATAGTATATAGTATATATATAATATAATATATTATTATGTATATATTATTATATATTATATTAAATATATATATAACTAATATAGTAAAGTCGTTATGGTGTAAAACTAACGAATTCTCTTAAAGAGTATACGCATAGATAGTCAGTTGTCGAGGTCTCTCAGCCTCTAGGTGGCGACGAAAACGTCCAACCTCTCTTCCCCATCGGCTCGAGCTCCTAAATAATAAAAAGAAAAAGAAATATATATAATTATATCTATATTGCTTTATATCATATATAATAATAAATATATATATAATATATAAGGTATATAATTATCTATTATTAATTTATATATATATATTTAATAGTAGTCTACTTTATATATATACTATCAACTTCTCGATTTCTTCCTTGGTGGAATAACAGGAAACTATTGGGTGTGATGCGTGGAGCATTCGTACTTTCAGTTTTAATAAAGCTTTTTATAAACAAAAGTTTTCGGTCATCAGTATGTTTCCCCTCTCCAAAGTTTAGAGAATATAATTCATGGAGCAATTTGAAATTAGAATATACGATATTTAGGGTGATTGGAATTGATATCCGACATTAAATACCTTCTAAATAATGTGGACCCAACAATTGTTACTTTAATAATATTAATAATAACAAGCAACAGTGTTTCTAGCAGAACAACCATATAGCAAACTCTATCCTGAGCGTGGTGCTGTGTGGTGCGCATTAATAATAAGCTACCGTCTATTAAAATAGCAATGGAGAGAAGTCTGTTAATGGAAGAGTTGCTTTTCTGGACAATGATGATAGATATTAATGACAACTCTCGCTCTATTTTCTCTGTATATCGCAAACCTTCTTATAGCACAAAAATAGGTATTATAACAGGTCAATTTCTTAGAGCAATTAAAATATATAAGCCCATGTTATTGGATTAATGAATGAAATTTATTAAGAGACATGTTTTAATCAATTGTATTATAGAATTAACATGAAAAGATAATGTTTCAATAAAACAAGAAAAAAATTTACTCATTGAGTGAAACCATTCAAAAATCTTTTAAAAAGGATAAAATAATGGTTATTCTCTCTCATATCAATATCATTAATTCAGCCAGTTCCAAACACTCTTATGAAGAAATGTTATGTTAAAATTTCAATTAAATAATGAGATAATAACCAGGAATTTAGAGTTAGCTTGTATAATTGTGATCGAAATTATTTCGGTGAAACGATGATTATCAGAAATATATTAGTTAACATGGATTAGCTAAGGGTGGGAGACGGCATTCTGCTTTGGTAGCAGCATACGATGAGCATAATCCATGCGATCAATATGATTCCCAGCTAAAAAATAATTTAAACGCTTGGTAAAAATGTTGAAAAAGAAAATTCTTTGATCATTTATTATAAAAACCCAAAAACTTTCAACAAAATAGAATTAGTATATAATAACTGTTTATAATAATTTATTAATGGCGGGAAAACTTAGAAAGGGCTTCTTGGAAAAATACAGTAGAGATTGGTCTACTTGTATAATTTTATGAACAATTTCAGCAAAGTTTTAATGACAAAATATTTGTTTACAATTTCTATTTGTAAATGTCTTCTAAAAAGAACTTATATATACACAAAAGGATATTTATGATCAACCTTTCAAATGGTCATTCATTTGCATATTAAAAGTTATATTAAAATGTCTGGTCGAGTTAAAAGCGACATTGAATTCACATCAAAGAAAAAAATGAAAACAGAAAAAATATGTTTATGTAAATATAAGTGTAAGAAATATAAAGTAAAAAAGGACACCCCCCATTCAACAATAAATTGCAATTTAATCACAAGATTGAAGGAACCATTAAATAGTAATGCTCCCTATAAGCTCTCAACTTCCCCGTCCCGCAAAAACTGTTTCAGAAACAACACCCCAACATAATTAAGAATGTACATGACCCCAATGAAAGGATAGAAGATACATGTTGATTTGTAACATCCTCCTTTAAAGAGGCAATGCGTGAGCATAAGTGTTAACATAAGCCAGCCACCACATTGCCAATTTTATAAACTTTATAAGACAAATGGTCTTTCCGACCTTAATTAAAGTTTTTAGATTCCAGATTTCTGGTTTTAAATTTTCAATTTTGTATTTTTAAATTATTGAGAAGCAATTAATTACCAATGGATTACGGATGCCATCTTTTTTTAAAGTATTTTAAGGCACCGCCTTTCCCGGATCAACTGCAACTTTATGACCAAGGGAGGTAAAAATGTTTTTGTAACGGACTACTTTTACGAAGAATTTTACCATGAAAACTCTCCCTCCTGAGTATAACCTATCCTTCATTCTTGTTATGAAGAAATCAACTCATTAAAGGCCATATACACCCGTCATATGAGAGGAATGTGATTCTAAAAAGAATGAGCAAGGTTTAAGGGCTCAAAGGACTGAAAACTAAATAATGGTCCTAAAAGGCGAGTCTACCCACGAATGAATAAGACTCATCCTGGACAAAGGGGAGAGGATGTTACAAATTACTATTAAATGAGAGTGAGGGCAAAAAAATTTAAAGATTGTATTAGTTGTATGAGAGATAAAAGACGTTACTGTATAAGTGCTGTTTTGTCTAAATGTGATAATATAAACGTTTGACAAGGGAACTAACTCTGGTCGAGGATAGTTTTAACCCATTGTTTTGCCAGGATGTTAGCCTGACCTTTTGAACTTTGGTCAGGTTTCAATGTTACAGGGGATTCTTCTATGTGAGAAGAATCAAAAATATTAGAATGAATTTCAAGGGGATACTAATGAATGATTGGGCGAGTAATTTCACCAATCCCTGTATTTAAAGAGACAGATTGAATATATCCGTCAGGGGAAGCATGTAATGTTTTTATGATTCCCAATTCCCACCTGAAACAAGGACCATCGTCTTTAATGAAAATGACATTTCCAGCAATTACATTTGGAATATCAAAGACGCTATATCATTGTCTCAAATATACTAAATAATCCATTTCCCATTTGGTTTTTAATTTGTTTATAAGGGAAGGGATGTACCAATAACGTTTGCCGATTTTTATGGGATCTAGAAGTTCCTCAGGAATAGGCAAAAATTAAGTTTATGACCAGTTAAAAGGTGAAGGGTTCTTTATTGTGAAGCTCATCCCCTACAAACGTAAGAGGGTGACAGCTTAAAACTGACTCCACCTTAATAAGTACGGTACTGAATTCATCATAAGTTATGAGAGCGGTGTTAAAGATACGTTTTAAGTGAGTTTTGGTGATTCCTGTAATTCTTTCAAAAAAACAATATAATGACTGCTACGCGCAGGATTAAACTTTCAAGTGATGGAGTATTGATTCAAAATTTTTTTACTGAAGGTAAAATATGAAACTGTTTCAAGTAAAATGATGATGCCTGGAAATAAATGACATTATCTGAGTATATTGTGGAAGGGACTCCACATCTACCCATAAAACGACGTAATAAATGAAGAAAAGACTGTACTGTTATCCAGAGCAAGTTCTAAATGAACAGGTCTAGTCGTAGCAAAAGTAAATAACACAATATAACACATGGATGAAGTGTTTTTTTATGTTTTTATTGCAAAATCACCTGTCAAGTATATTCCAATGATGGCAAAAGATTTTGTATTAATGACTCTCACCTTTGGTAATGCTACCAAAAGTGCAGAGCGATAGTGCAACGATTGCAAACGTTTGAACAAGACACATGGTCTTGTGACTTTTTAATAATAGTTCTCATATGAGAAAAATAATATTTTCTTCGTATGATAAGTAAGAGCCCCGAGGTACCCAAATGATGATGAGGCATGTGGGTATCCCAGACAATGAGCTGAATTACAGGGCAATTTTGTGGGAGTAATATGGGGAATTTGGTTCCTAGGACAGGAATGAATTTCCCAATCGCCTATCACACATAAGAATACCATTTACTAATATTAAATTAAGTTGCTTACATAAATGTGTAAGAGGTTTATTATTTTTAAGACAATCAATTTTAGATTGAAAACAAGAACTTTGGATAATCTTTATCCAATATAGTTTAGTAGTTTGAACCTCCTTAATGGAGAATTAATGGGAGAATTTAGGTTTTATTATGGACTTATTTACAGAGATTTTATTTTTTTTAAATTTTCAAATATTTATGAATCTGAATATTAATGCAGTGATTCTCAATATTTTATTAAAAGATGAATAAAATTGAAAGGTTTTCCCGAGTTAGGACATATTTCCAATCAGCTAAGGGAATATTTTTATGAATCTCTTCTACCCTATTTTGGTTAAAGGTGGAGAGTTGTTTTTGTGAGTAAATTCACTAAAGAGTGACTTGGCTATTATACCAAACATGTATTTTTTCTAAAAGTAAGCATATTTTCAAAAGTGCTTATTAAAAAATTTAACATGCGGGATGATAAGAGGGTTCCCATTAACTCCAAACGTGGGATGGAGAGCTCCTTAATAGGTGTGACTTTCAACATTGCCAATAATATTTTTGAAATGGGTGTAGTATTCAAGCATGAAACAACATACACCACTGTTCCATATGCAATGCCAGATACATTGGAAAATGCCTAGAGATCCACTTTTAAGGTATGTATGAGTTCCCGAGCAACTTTAAATCAAGACAATGTTCAAATTGAGTTACAAGAGATCACCACTCCTGCAATTCATCAGAAATTTTATGATCACAACCCAGTTTACTTTTCCAAATTTTTGGTAATAATATTTTTACTCTTATAACAACGGGTGATTAAACCCCAAGAGGGTCAAAGGCAAAAAACAACATCATGAAGTTTTTTCCTTTTGTATTTTCCTCTGAATCAAAGCTTCGAGTAGGATAGAACATGGTATCAGAGGAGGTTTCCCATTCCATGCCAAAAAATTTTAAATGAGATTCTTCTATGCCCAAATCTCTTTCCTGAAATATAGAAGTAGCGAGAGATGAGTTTGAAGCCCACATTCTTAAATTTAGACTCGCTTTAGGAAACAAAACACTGGTCTCTAAAAAATGATGTTTAATTTGTGTTAAATGTACCAAAAAGATTATCTGCATAGATTTATTCAAGTATGGCATCTTTGTATGACGTTTCAGGTTGATCAACATGATGGTGTAAAAAGGCTGCCAATAAAAATGGACTACCAATGGCACCAAATAATACAGATTTAAACCTATGTGTAACTATAGAAAAATTATGATCAGAGGGGTCTCTAACCCAATGAAACTATTTGAATCTCGATCCTTTTCAGAGAGGCGAATGTTCAAGAATGTCTTTTCTATATTAGATGAAGTGGCATAATTTTTTATACGGAATTTTAATAACAATTTTCCAAAATCTGTTATCAAAGATGGACTACTATGCAGACAAAAATTTAAACTGGGGTTATTTGATGAACAGTCATACACTAAGCGTAGTGCAATAGTTGATGATGATTTGCGCACGCCATGGTTGGGAAAGTAGTGTAATTTTTTTCGCTTCAGGATGCAGGGGGATGAGGGTTTTACCTCTTCTATAAAATCAAGGGTTAATTGTTCCTTAATCACATCATCATATGATTGAAGAAATTCTGGTTCTGCTCTGGGATTTTTCTAGTACACTATAAAGTCGAGGCTTCTACAAAGAATAATTATCAGGTAATTAAGGGTAATTAGCGAGCAATGGCAAGGACTCTACATATCTCCTATTTTCAAAGCGCAAATTGTCTTTAAAAGATTCATGAGCGTTTTTTTCAGGAAAAATGAACTGTTCATCTGCTAAAATTCCGATATGAGAAAGAGACCACCAACGTCTAAGGCATCTGTGTAGTTTTTACAATATTCTTCTTATCTTATTACAGGAGAAAGAGTTTCAATGTCCTCACCCGAGGAAGATACATTGCCAAATATTTCTTCTGTCAGCATAGAAGAAAGAGTTTTAATTAAAATCTTGAGTCGAGGAAGATACATTACTATTTACAATATTTACAGCTTCTCTTTCCTCATTTACATTGAGAAAAAAGAGAAGAAACAATATCCTTTTGAATAGGATTACTGATGTTAATTACAGCGTCAAAAAATTAGACATCAGTCCTAAAAGAGGAAACAATAGTGACCTGAGAGTCAGTGCCACTTGAAGCAAAGGGGAGTTAATCCCATACAATATGACCCAAATTTGTCTTTATCAAATTTTCATTATCAAATTTCTCATACCACTTAAGAAAATGAGTAGGATTGTCACTTCCAACCAAAATGCCAATGTCCTAGACAGTGTCTGACGAAGGGAATGGGTTGACAAGAGCGACATGATATTGTCTGATCATTTGCGTTGTTTTAACAAGCCTAGGTATTTTAGGTCGTTGGGAAGTTAATCCACAACAGTAGTTATGGAAGCACGGCGTCGTGGACACCTTTTTCTCGAAGCCTGTTTGAGCTATCGTAATGAAACTTTGTATATGTTCTATTGGTATGTTAAACTGATCACCTGCAAGCTTTCATGTCTCTAGGTTGATATTAGGGGGTAGTTGCCCCCGAGACCGAAGATGAAATAATCGGGTTACGCCGTTGTTACAGCTTCCGAAGGCCCGATTTAGGCCTAACGATAGTAATATTTAACAATTATTTATCATAACCTTACCTAATTATCATACAGACCAACGAATATATGCTAAGGTAAAAATACCAATGATATGTTACAGATACGTTTGAAAAAGTGTGAACAGGTTACGTTCTGTATTGCAATGTTATTTCTTTACTGCGTTGAAGTATGCGAACTTTGTAATGTGACTGTTTATTCGAGCGTAAGGTATGTTAGGTTTGTCGTTGTGCATTATATTCTTAGTTCAGGTTATGATATGTTAGCTTTATTGATGCTAAACTTTGTTACGTTAGCATATATTCGTTGGTCAGTGTATAAAGAACTTATTTTTGCTATGCTTTTACTCAACAAAATGATTACTCGCAAATATGACTTGAATCAAAAGATCAATAGACTCATGGAAGGGTTGCGTGTAGGGCGAGGGAGGGTAGGTTTGATTTACTGATTTATTGATTTACAGTTTTAAAATCAGTAAACTATTACACTTTACTATGATATTTTATTCAAAGAACTTGGGTTTATGTTAATTGTTCGCTAAAACTTTATTAATTTTTATGTTGTGTTTGGATAAAACTTTTGTTTATGTTTGCAATACTCGTGGGGAATGATATTAGGTAAGGTATGATTGAAGTTTTGTAAATTTTACTATATTTTAATGCTAAAAAAAACTGTTACGTTAGTATTATATTCGTTGTCCGTATGCTAAGTAACACAGGGTTTATTGATAAATATTTCTTAAATATTACCGTGTGTTAATTAAAATTAACATTGATATGTTAGAGGAATAGGCTTGAAAAAGGTGTGAATAGGTTACGTTTTGTACGCTGTGCTAGGCACTTTACTTCTGTTAAGTATGAAAATTTGTTAATGTAAGAAGCTTATTTCGTGCGTAAGGTGTGTAGGTTTTGTCATTGTACATTATATTCTTAGTTCTGAATATGACTATGATTGCTTTATTAATGTGAAAAACAATGTCTACGTTTAAGCAGTACCTAATTCGCATTGGTTAGTACTATAAAGAACCTTATTTTCATGTACCCTATGTTTATCGACCAATTGATACTGCGAATGCTTGCACCTGTATCAATAGATCAATAGATCACCAAAAGGTCAAGGACGGTGGTAGGGAGGGCGAGGGTGAGCGGGACGGGTGGTTTGAATTTACTGAACTTACTGATTTTACTGCTTTAAAATCGGTAAACTTTACCTATGATATTTTATCAAAGAACTATTTTTATGTTATGTTTGGATAAAAACTTTTTGTATTTTTGTTATGTTTGGATAAAAACTTTGCTATGTCTGCAATTATTTGTTGGGGATTATGAATGTTAAGGTAAGGTTATTGATAAATGTTTGCTAAATATTACTTATGATAATGTAAAAAACTTTGTTAGTTAGCATTTCGTGGTCTGTATGATAATCGGACCAGGATTGCATACATTTTTGTTAAATATTACTGTGTCAATGTAAGAATAATCGTTAATATGTTTAAAGATATGCTTTGAAAATACGTCGTATGAAATAGGATAAGTTTTCATAGCAAATGTTAGTTTTCTTTACTGGTGTTAAGTGTGAACTTTGTTTAAGTTAACAATTTATTCGTGTGTAATAGGGTAGGCTTTGTCTTTGAACATTATTTTTCTTAGTTCATGTATGCTATGTGTTAGCTTTATTTGATGTGGAAACTTTATTACGTTTAGAGTATATTCGTGCATCAGTATGCATAATTAACCAATTTGTTGTGATGAAATTTTGTAAATATTACCCATGTTAATATGAAATTAACATTGTTATGAGAGATATGCTTGACAAAGTGTGAATAGGTTACGTCTTTGTATGCGATGTTAGTTTACTTTACTGTGTTTAAGTGTGGAACTTTGTTAACGTTAACAGTTTATTCATGTTTAAGATGCTGTCAGGTTTGTCGTTGTGCATTATATTCATAGATCAGATGATGTTGTTCAAATGATGTTATTAATGTAAAAACTTTGTTACGTTTGCATATATTCGTTGATCAGTATGATTAATTAAACAAGGTTATGATAAATTCTTTGTTAAATATTACCATGTTAAATCTTAAAATTAACATTGTTATGTTAGAGATATGGTTGAAAAAAAGTGTGATTAGGTTACGTTTTTGTATGCTATGTAGTTCTTACTATTGTTAAGTGTGGACTTTGTAATTTAACGTTATTCTAACTAGGTTTAATGTTTGTACATATATATCTTAGACCTGATGATGTTATGTTAGCTTTATTAATGTGAAAACTTGTTACGTAGCATATATTCATTTGATCAGTGTATAAAGAAACTTGTTTTTTATGTTATGTTTTATCCAGAATGATACTCGAAATGTGACTTGAATCAATAGATCAATAGATCATAGATCATGAAAGGGGTTGGTATGGAGGGTAGGGTGGATTGTTTTGATTTACTGATTTACTATTTTAGGGTAGTAAAACATTACAACTTTACTAAAAAAATCTTGATCAATAGATCAATAGAATCAATGATCAATCGGATCATGATAAGCGTGGGGCAGTGTGGCCATGGCTGGATTTGGTTTACTGAATTTTACTTGATTTTGGGTATGTTTAAAACATTACAATTTTATAAAAAATATGACTTGAATCAATAGGTCAATAGATCAATAGATCAATAGATCAATAGACCACGGTTGGACAGGAGGGTGGTTGGATGGTGGTTATTTACTGTTTTCTGATTTATGCTTTAGTGTATGGTAAAAACATGACAAAATATTAGCTAAAAAAATAGTGACGTTGATCAATAGATCAATAGATCAATAGATCAAAAACACGAAAGGTGATACCAGCATTGATTTACTGATTTACTGAATTTACTTTAGGGTATTAAAACATTACAATTTTAGTAAAAAGTGACTTGAATCAATAATCAATAGATCAATAGATCAATAGATCACGGAAGGGGTGAGGAGGGCAGTTTGATTTACTGATTTACTGATTTACTGTTTAGGGTATGTGTAAAAACGTAAATTTGCAAGTTATAAACATAAAAAGGAATAAGAAATTTTATTTATTTTATTATTTATTTATTTTATTTGTTTTTATTATTTTTCTTGATGGTTCTGAAACCATCATTTTCGAAATCTACAGACTCGATAACTTATATAAGGACACCAACATTGTTGTTATACAAATGTTTATTAACTCAGCACCGCACCGGCTCCAGCACCGGTGCCGGTACTGACTCAGACTTCTCTGACTCAGACTCCTTCACCAACTCATTCCTTCTCTGACTCCGAATCTGTCTCCTTTCTTCAATTCTATTATGCATTTCATTCATTTCTAAGGGGGAGATCCCTTATTAGGGGGCCCTTGACACCCTTTACGACATTATAACCGTCATTTTCGAGATCTACAGGTCCAAAAACGTATATAAAGACACTAATATCGTAATGTTATACAAATATTTACTAACCCAGCCACCGACACCGGCTGCCATGCCAACTCCTCGATTTTCGATTTACCAAGTCTGTCTAGAATCCGACTCCAATCCGCTCTCCAAATTTCAGCCTTCTACAAACATTTCGATATTTAGGGGGCAGCGTGACCCCCTTACGGGGGACGCTGGGGGACGTAATCTCGTCTACGACGAGATTACGTCACCACCTAGCGCACCTCCAAATTTTAGCCCGATACGATAAGCCTAACCATGATAGATATATATATATATATATTATATATATATATATATATATATATATATATATATATATAATATAATATATATAATATTATATATATATATATATAATATATATATAGTATATATATATATATATATATATATATGAATAATAATAATAATAATAATAATAATAATAATAATAATAATAATAATAATAATAATAATAATAATAATAATAATAATAATAATAATAATAATAATAATAATAATAATAATAATAATAATAATAATAATAATAATAATAATAACAAAAATAATAATAATAATAACAGCGTTATTCGAACACCTGGTCGATTGGGCGGCTATCACGTTAGGCCTAAATCGAGCGTTCGGAAGCTGCAACAACGGCGTAACCCGATTATTTCATCTTCGATCTCGAGGGCAACTACCCCCTAATTTCAACTTAGCGACTTGAAAACTCACAGGTGATCAGTTTAGCATACCAATAGAACATATACAAAGTTTCATTACGATAGCTCAAACAAGCTTCGAGAAAAAGGTGTCCACGACGCCGTGCTTCCATAACTACTCACAACGACTGCAGAAATTGGAATCATCACTTCCTTAGTGTTAATGTTTAATGTAACAGCATTGTGTACTGAAAGGGTTCCCCCTCTTGTTGATTCCATATATAGAGATATTAACTTGTTAGTGAGGGTACAGTTTAATATATAATTGACCCACTGATTTACATACCAATAATTTTTGGCTCCCTTGGTCAAAAAGGGACTTAGCTAAGATGGGTTTATTTCCCTTGTTAAGGGTAAGGTCAGCTATAAGTAAAGCGACCCCATTGCTCTGTGATACCAAAGTAGAAGTGAACTTTTTTGACGTAGATTGGGATACAGTAAGACTGTATTCAGTTTTTTAAATTGGAGACTAAGAGCAGTTTGATGTTCAGGGGACTGACAAGTATAACATTTTTCAGTATTTTGGCATTCATTTGTAGCATGAGTGTCACTTAAGCACCTAAGACACCAATGGTGATTTGGAACCAATTGGCTTCCCAAATCAAGGGTATTTATTATTCCACAACTATTTGTATGATGGTTATTACCACAAAATCTACATTTAAAGGGAGAATTTTGATTATTATTGTAATTACTGTTATTGTAGTTATTATTAGTGGGTTCATTTTGACTAATTATTATTGCAGTTGTTATTAAACCTATTATTTTTGTCATTATAATTAGGTTTATTGTTGTTATAATTAGGTTTATTGAAACTTTTATTTTGATGTGGTGTGTTAACATTGGTATTAAACACTTTAGATTGTTTGAGTTTTGCTCCTTGACTCTTCCATTTGTTATTGAAAGATTGAATGAGAAGGTATGTTGTTCTGATTTTTTGTTAATATTTTTATTGACCTTATTTTGGGAGAGAATCTGTCCGGAAGCTTTCAAAACAGTTAATGCCTGATTTAAAATTACAAATAATGATTTTTAGGTATAAATGTTCCAAGCTCTCTCCCAACCAATTTTTCCTTAATTTGGGATGGTAATTTTTGGGCAAAAAAAATCCCCAAAATGGTGGAGCAACTATCGCTATCGATAGACATACCTTGTGTTTTTAATGATTCAACATAGGAATGTATGTCAGCTTTAAACTGCTACAATTCGGCATATACATACCGTGGAGCCTTCAATTTGGTTAATTTTAAAATTAAAGTCTCTTTCGCTTTAGCAGAGTTGTCAAAGTTCCCTTTTAAGAGGTGAAGGATTTCTTT